>WBNH01003446.1:0-31718 GCA_013401255.1 Urocolius indicus | reverse complement strand
GGGCTGGGGGGGGGGGGATGGGGGGAAACCAAGCCACAAAACATATGGAACATTTTATTGATGTGATGATAATCCTGTAATGGAGATTGCATTAAATGAGGATTGCATCAAAATGCCTAGCTGCTGTGGAGAGACAGAGCAAAAACTATGCTGGATTGTAAATGAAGTTGTATGATTGAAGGATTTTCTTGAACCATGAAGGGATGTCTGTGAGCTTAAAGTTGCTGTATATGTGGAGTACTGGAATGTGATAAAAACCAGATCAAGCTGAAATACATTTTACTTTACTCAAGCTCTGGATATAGTTAGATTTGGTTGGAGGCATTGCAGTGATGTCCAATGAATTCTTGGTTTCAGCAATGGAGACCACAGAGAGACAAGGAGATAATGTGATCGTTTGGAGAGGAGGAGGATGGTTCCTTTGTGACTTTTGCCATAGTGGCACAAGGCTTACAGCCCACTGCTTACAAGCAGGAGCCTTGTGTAGGCAATCTGAAAAGCTGAGGACTTATCTCACTTTCCTTTTGCAACCTTGGTGTAGTTGCTTGTGAGAAGTAGCTGTGAGGTGCACATCAGTAGGCAACCAGGGACTTACTTGCCCCTCTCGGAGGCTGAGAGAAGGTGTAAGCTTGAGGGAGATGGAGTCAATGCATCTGATCTTGTCCTTTTAAGCTCAGGTTGATAATACATTTTGAGTAATTGTTGCTGCTTATCTCAATTGGCAAAGGAGAAGGGGAGAAGATGTTCAAGTTTACTGAACCAAAGCAGGGCTGAGGACAGTAGATATTATCTATTCACCCTTGCCTTCTTTCTGGGCTCAGTTTTATTCTTGAATAGACAGCTGAGCCACAAAGAGCACCTTCTTCAAGCCTTGTTGAAAGGAAACGTAAAGAGGACAAAAAAATTAAATCAAAGATAATTTTCAACTTTATGCTTGTCAGCAGTGGAAGTAGCACAGATCTGTGAGCTTACCCAGGTCAAAAGAGGTAAGACAGGAAAAAAGTTATTTATTTATTTACTCACACACACACACACACACACAAAGTAAAGTTGGCATACAAATAAACATCACAGCGTGGGAAAGCACCAGTTCTTAGAACGTCTCAGTTATAACTGATGTAAGAAAGAGAAATTCTTGTAAGGACACAACAGTATTTATGTGTAACTGCAAAATAGCTGGTTAAATGCAAAATTATATAGAATAAACCAGAACCAAATAGCTGACGTTCACAGAAGTAATTTGTTTTCCTACTTGAGTTGTGTACAAAATCTGAAGCAATAGCACCACGGTTCAGTCCCTCTATTGCTGTACATTTGGCATAAAGTTGAGACAGAAACACTTATTTTAAATGAAATGAAGAAAAGCAGTGTAAGCGTCTTGAATTCCTCTTAAGCATTTTGTTTTGGCAAAAGATGACTTTTAGTGAATAGTAAGAGATGGATTTAGAATATTCATGGCTAAGCTCCAGGGAACTTGGTGTTAGCTCAGTAGGCAGAAGGTTCTTCCTCTAAACAGATAGCTGGAAAATATATGTTTCAGTTTCGAGCCATATTCCATTGAGACTGTGGATTTCCACATTTTAGAATCATTTGTTGTGCTTCTTAGCGGAATGATGCTTAATTTGGAAAATAAAGCCAGTATTCATTACTCACTTCTATTTTAAAGGAAGGACAAGCAGCATGCTTTAATTGTACTTCTGTATGTGCAAATGTTCCAGATTTGACTCTATTTTTTTATCAAATAACAACTGAGGAAAAAAAGTCTTTGGGAACCATGGTTATCCATGCAGATCTTGCTCTGTATTTTTGCTACAGAAGAACTCTGCTTCATGGCTGCACTGTTCATCCTTGCAGCATTTCTTTAACTGTGAGCCTTGCTATAGTTAAAGGATAATTTATATTCAGTGTAGTACTGTCTGCTCAGTGGAATTGGCTTTATACATCACAGCCTCTGCAAAAAAGGAGATCAAAGATCTGAACCTGTGGTCCTGTATTGCATTTGTATTCTACATGGACCTGAGTAATCTTATACTGGAGCCATTCCCACTCTCATAGTTAAGAATGTGTCAGTCTTTCCGTTAAAACACCCATGTGCTTAGCAATTTAGCAGCTAGTTTTAAAGATGGACTCAAAGCTGAAGTTAAGTACATTCATACAGTAAAAAGATATCCTATAATAGCAATTGCCCTTTGCTAATAGAGCAGTGGAAGGTGAACTTAAAGAAAGCTTAGCAGAAAATAACACCTGCCTGGAGGTGAAAAGGGAAAAACAAAAGAAAAGAAAAAAAATCTTTGCAGGTTTGGAAAGCCCCTTATGGATCCAGGTGAGTGTTTGTACAGGGGTTTTAAGGGGGCCTGTGATTACTGTGCAGGCAGGAGGGTTTTTCTTAAAGGAGAGCAGCACTGGCTTACAACACAAATTGGTTGTCTCTCAGTCTAATGGTTTGGTTTTAGACTGCAGTAGAACTAATATCTTTGGCATTGTTCCAGGTAGTTCTTTGGGGGGCCAACTGAGAAGAACAACAAACTCCCAAACCTTGTACCTTAACCAGTACAGTTATCCTCTCAAAGGCTGAAAAGAAGTATACATTTTTGAAGAATGATGATTTTTTTTTTTTACATGAGTGTTCAAAGCATTTGGGAGCTGCTGCTGTTAAAGCTCACATGGCAGGTAATCTACCTGCAACAGCCACTGTGCTAAGCACGCTCCCCATCGCCGGGACAGCTTTCATTGCAACAGAACCCATCCTTCTAATACATCCCCAAATCTCCTACAATTGACTGGGTTAGATAGACATCTTCTAACAGTGAAGGAGTTGCTTCATCTCTGGAGACAAAGTGTATGAATGCTTCTAATAACTTTGTGCATATTCCAGGTTAGAGGTTGAAAGTCTGGAATTAAACATACATGGGGATTCAATGTTACAGTTGCACGTGCTATATATATAGTATCTCTGTTCAAGTAATAGTTCACCATACAGCTTGCTGTGTTCCAAGTGTCTTGGATTGGATGAAATAAATGAGTATTGTTTGAAGGAAAGTTTTGTCATTTAAATAATAATCCCTGATGGAGATGTATAGTTTGTCCCAATTACCTCTTTCTGCAATGAGATCACTGAGAGGAAATTTGTAACAGTTGTCTTTCTTCGGTGCAGTGAAGTAGTAGTGGCTGTGTCTTTCTTGGGTCTTCTGAAAATGCATGCTCCCTGCAAATACATAGGCAAGTAATATGTAGCAGGAAATTTAGGGTGGAAATGAGAATTTGACTATCCCTTAAGATCTGTGGGGAGACTCTCATTCTCATTATCCAACACAGAGTAAGGAAAATAGGTTTTAAACAGTCATTTTCAGTTGCCCTCTCTGTATTAGTAGAGTGACTTGCCAGGAAGCATAAAAGTTTCTATAGCTTTTGCACATTTAAAAGCTCCACTGAAACAGGAGTTTAAACTGTCCTTAAATTTCTATTTAAGGTGTTAAATGGTGAGTAAGAGTAAGAGTAGTGGAAAATAATACTGGGACTGATGATAATAATAGTTATTTACCACTTCTTCCATTCATAAGTGAATGAAAGTTATAGTTTTTAATTTTCAAAAAACTTTAAAGAAAAATATTACTATTTTCAAATAAGAAAAATGAGGAGTGTTTTCCCAGTCACACAGTGATATTTGAGGTTTGAATGAACATATTCTCCCCACAAGCTCACCTCACTTGCATGAGAGGTGTCTTGAAGGTCCAGGGAAAGTTAATGTAAAAATTAGGAAACAGCTTAAAAAGGCAGTGGAATTTAGTCTGTAGACACAATCAAACCATGGTCGTTTTAGCAGTAAATAAGACACTGTAAAGGGATTCCTGTAACTGCATCGTAATTAATCTTTTTTTTTTTTTATTTCAAGTCTTTTTTTATTGCCTTTAACAAATATCCTGTTGAAAAATACTTTATTTCAGATAAACTTGGAAATAAGGGTTTCCCCAGAGATTCTGTAAGATTTAGCCTTCTTGATCCAACATGGCCTGAAACAAAGCTTCCTGCAGCCTCTGAAAAATTCCTATCAGAACAGAGCCTCCGATAATTGCTTCTTGGGTTATATAATGTACATTAATTTCTGCCACTTGTTTAGGAGTTCAACACATTAATGTGGTCTAGAAGGCATTGCTGAGGGGAGTTTTTCTGGCAAGGACGGCAGAACGTAACCTGTTTAACAGCAAGCACTGTTCTAACTTTATAGGGAAAATCTTTGTAAATGACTGTTGTTTTCCTTCATTTAAGCGGCAATAGACTCTGCAAGGACTGCATAATTTCAAGGAAACCTACATCACCAAATCAGCAGAGAGCCAAATATGTTCTCAGAGAGACAGATGAAGGCTGAAATTGTTGGAGACTTCCAAATTCAGTAGTGAAATTATCAGCAGAGGTGGCCCACTCTACTAAAGCCCCATCCTGTGGGGTTTAATATGGCAGTTGACTGTGCTAAGAAACTTTTGCCTGCTTCATTTCCCTGCCTGGGGAACATTTTGCTTTATATACTACTTTGATTTGAAATGGTTGTTTAGGGGATGATTTTCTTCCTCCAAGCTGGTCTAGAAATAAGATGTCACTGATGATGTAGTCTGTTTATATATCAGTGTTTATCTATTGCATCCTTAAGGACATAGTTTTATTATTTTTGTAAGAATTCAATTAGTAACTATGCGTGCATTATGCTGTTTGCTGAAGTAGCAGGAAATACACGCTAAAGGGAAAAAACTGAAGTAAAAGTTTGGAATATTTTAGGCACAGCATATTTCATCTAAGCAACCACCATCATCATTGTTACTGCTTTGCAGTATCTTGTTAAATAAATAAATGTACATATATGGAAAGCTGTAATCTACTGGATCTGTGATCACATATGTGGGCACACTGAAGCAATGCAGAGTCTTGTTTCCAGATTTAGTCCCTGGCACATACACACATACACAAGAGAAGAAAAGTGAAAAGTATTTGGGGGATGACAGAACTGCAGGGTCCATGAAAATGTAATGTAGGAAACAGTTATTAAAAAGTCAACTGCCTGCCTTTAGCCTGTAACTCAGATTTCATTGGAAGGTCACATTTTTTAATAATCTTCCTGAGAAATGAAGTCTCATGATTTGGAACTGAGTTTTAGTTCTGCTAACGGAAGTGAGAGTGTTGTCATTTATGAAGGCCTTGTGACTGCTTCTATAATGATAAAAATGTGAGACTGTGTGTCCTGACAGGGATGTGGTTACCTGGGTCAGTGGTTTTGCTTTAGCACGCTCTCCATTTTCCTCCTGAAATGGAGCACAGCTTCAACAGGAAGCCTGATGTCAAGTTGCAGGCTAGATTCACAAATTGGAAAGAGATTTTCTTGGAACTTGTGTGATGTTTGTGATGAAAGACCTCGGCTTGACTTGTCAATGTTAAATAGCCAAGGAGCGTGCCTTAGCATTCCCTAAAGCAAAGTGCAAAGGAACTCCAGTGTTTTTGAAACTTCATTAAATGGTGACTTAATAGGAATGGTAATGTGCAGATATAACTCTGGACTGAAATAATTTGTGACCTCACCACAACAGTTTGTTCAGATTACAGTTGCTGCCAGTAATTTATAAATATATGCAAGATATAAGGCATGAAACCAAAGCTATCATTAAATGGAGTAATGGCTTTACTTTGTCAGTCATTTAATTGACCTGTGGCAATGTGTTGTAAATTTAGATCTAGAATACATGGCAATACAGAAGTCATTTTGGGGATGAAAATTGGGAATGAAATGCATAAAAGTTTCTGTTCATTTCCCTGCCTTGTCTGCATGTGAGACTTTACTAGAATGAATGGATTCCAGCTAAGGGTTTCATAATAGTTTCCTATAACTGGACTACAGGAGATCAGTTAGGTGCTCGTCAGGCAAGTGTATCTTCGTGTCTTGTTATCAGAGAATTCTTTTTAAACTTCATATTCAGGAGATCTGTAATTTTGCGACTTATTAAAGAAAATGAGACATAAGGTAAATCAAGGGTTTTGTTGTTCTAGTTGATTTATCTTAGCTCTTTTGTTACAGTTTTCTAAGATGATGGAGAATGCTCTCTTCTTCTGGCCAAATGGTAGCTGAAGTAACAGGTAATGAAAAGCTGTAAATGACTAATTTTGGCCATGGAACTGAGGCAGAACTAGTATTTTCAAGTGGAGTTGCATAGTTTGAGTGTACATGTTCCATTTTCAAAGTAAGCAGGACTATGAAAGAGCCTAAAACTTGTCTGATCTGCTTTTGGGAATCTTTTCAGTGTTTTTGAAAACAATACTGCTTTTGTTCAACATTGGTTATAGTAATAGTTTGTACCTCATATATGTTTTCTTATATTTTTTTTTAAATATTCAAGACATTAAAGCTAGTCAAATCCAGTACTCAAAATATGCAAGAACTTCAGAATGATGATTCTATCAAAAACCTTAATGCAAACTATAGATTTAAGTTAAAATCCTGCAGTCTTCACCAGAGTTGCACAAAATAAAATTTTTAAAGAAATGATGTCTTTTTAATAATTTTTATTTTATTTGAGCACATTTTAAATACTTAAATAGAGAGAAGGAGCAGGAGAATTAGCAAACTGTCACTGAAATGAATATATTATAGGAAGGCTGCAGCATATCATGATCTGGGTTGAGTTTGTGGCCTGTTACTTTTAATTTGGCATTCTACTTTCTGAATGATACCTGGCATAGCATTCATCAGAGAACAGGTAACGATGAAGCATCAGACAACTGGTACAATTAACTAGCTGTTACTGAATTGAAGCTTCAGCCCTGGAAAAAGATCCAATTATATTCTAAGGCAATCACACTAAGCATGGATTCTAGTTAGAAAACAAGATCCTTTTTACTTTCTATTCATCTAAACTTTAAAATCTTGTCAGATGAACTGAGACAATAAACCGAAGTTAAAACACTGAAGGAAGGATTTAGTAAAAGGAATTGACTGAAATTTGTCTGAATACAGTTTGTTTATGTTTATTCATCATAGAATGGGAGACTTAACCTGAAATCTGTTGTAGGATTCATTAAGTTGGAGAAAAAAGTAAATATATTGGTAAATTTGTTGTGATAGGACAGTCTTTATCGTGATTATATTGCATTCCACAGCTCACGCTCAGTAAGTGGTTTCTAACAATACAAATGGAATTTAGCTCTGATTCTGTATTTGAGTAGTACTTGTTGCAATCATTGTGTAGGGTATTTTGAAATTACAAAAAAATCTTCATTAAGAACATATTATTGCTATTTGAGACCGCTTAGCTTCATATACCGTGTTACAGAATTTATTCAGTAGCTTTTTCCTTTGGATATTTTTATATCTTGCTAACTTTAATGAAACCCCAAAACCTGCTTTTTGTTCCACATCAATGGGAAAATATAAAAACCCAGAATATTTTCATGTTAAATTTGATGAAATTTTAAT
Organism: Urocolius indicus; assembly: GCA_013401255.1. Lineage (NCBI taxonomy): Eukaryota > Metazoa > Chordata > Aves > Coliiformes > Coliidae > Urocolius > Urocolius indicus. Next base: position 24,265 of record WBNH01003446.1, on the reverse strand, counting down.
CTGGCTTCATGGAAGTGTCGCTTGTGATTAATCCTCTTAATGTCAGTATTTGTATTTTTGTTGTACTGTACTTAACAAAAATGAGTATTAAAAAAATGTCTGAATCAAAAATAGCATAACATTGGGCTGCAAAGAAATGCGTAGTCTCAGTTCCTTATATGTAATTAGTTTTGGCAGGCACTGTGTTTTTTGTTTTTATTCTACTATAAGCGCTAAAAAAGCTTGAAAGAAATCGTTGGAAAAAAGTTTAGAGAAGGTGATTTAGATGAGGCTGGCAGGTGGTACAGTATGGCCATTGCGAGATCAACTAATTTCTGAAAACTCAGTCACTTCAGAGTATGAGATCTCTGTCTTAATTTAGTCATTGTTGAAGCAAAAGTAACCATTTTACTCATCTGCTGAACTGTGAGACAGTGACTGGTGGAGATATTAATCAACCCACAAAACTCCTTTCTGAAAATAGGGTGCTTCAGTGATTAAACTGACCACTTGGTCAGGATATTTCTTTAACTGCTATATGTGTAACTGTGGGCACATGTAATAAATATGTAACACTGTGACATTACAAATATGTCAGAAGGAGAAGACTGATGAAGTGCAGAGAACCTCTGAGGGACAGTAAAGCTGAAATGATTAAATTTCAAAATACTCTTGGAAACAGCTTCACTAAGTTACTATGGTAGTAAAATACCTGTTGATGAGCCTCACAAAAGTTAGATCTGCTCATATTATTTCTTAGTCTGATCGCTGAGGGAATTATTGCTTTTAATAGACTATTTTGTGATCCGTAGGAGCAGATGAAAGATGCCGTCCATCATTTTGTGAAGATTTTCCTCCTTTCTTTTTCTTTCAATACACACAGCTCTGACTGCTGTAACTGTTTAGGAGAGAGAAACATACTAAATCCTTTGTGAATCAGAAACAGCCAATTTATTTCTCAAATTTTGGAGATCCTACTCAGTTTTATGAAGGACCTCATAAATAGAAGCCCTAGTTGTAGCTACATATTTCTGTGACTATGAAGAGTTGCCTAATGTCCTTGACATCAGTGTGATTTTAGGCTGGGTTATGCATAGTAATTTGCACTATATCCTCTGACATTTTTCTGTTTCCTTTAACCTAAACTGCATATTTACCTGATTTTCCTAGTGGTGAAAAGTTTGAATCGTTTGTTGCTGCAAGAGAATCTTGGCAGCAAACCAAATGGAATATTTGAAGAGGTTTCTCCTTTTTGCATGCTACGAAAATGTTCACTTCTGATTCAGAAGAATTCTTGGAAATTTTCAAAGCTTGACCTAAGACCTTAAGCAACCTAATGTAACTTACAAGCTTTAAGCTGGTTTGGCTAGACATCTTCCAGTCAGAACTTCTCTGTTGTTCTAAGAAGAAGCCCCCAACTCCTCTCCACAGGTCACACCTCTTTACTTTGTCTTGATTGCAATTTTTTTTCTTAAATTCAGGAGCTTGCTGTGTCCTTGCTGCTCGGGGTGTTCAAGTAGTGAAGAAGCGAGAAACAGGACAGGAGGAGGAACCCACTAGTGAATGCAACTGTTATTTTTGTTCTTGGATTTGGATCTCAACATTGTTTGCTGTTCCTGCCTCAATGTGTGCAGTGTGGTATGATTTTGGAGGCTTCCTTGAACTGAGGTTATATAGACAGGCTGCCACTTCAACGAGTCATCTATTCACTGTCTTTTTCCAGTGCTGTTCTGAATACGGTTTAAAGAACTGCTTTTGATCTATGAAACACTTTTTAGTTTTCTTTCTCTCTCCGAGGCAGATCTGCTATACCTTTTTGTTCTTCTGTAAAAACCAACTGGAAAGCAGAAGCCTCAGCTTTATAAACTGAGCTGAGGATAAGAAAAGCTATGGCTGACCTTTTTTTCCCTTAGTCCTGCAAGGCCTAAGTTAGTTGACATTCAGAACTGTAAAACAAAGTTGTTAATTTAGCTTTTCCTGAGGTTTTTTTGGACTGGATGTATTAGGTGGAGTATAATTTTGTTTGTTTTTGTGAGGAGGGTTCTGCTGGTGTTTCTTGCTGATGGTTTAGTGTTCTTTACAAGAGTGTCTGGAGGTTGATCAACAAGTTCCCTACAAAAATGCAAGAAATGCAGATTCCAGAGAGGGACTGTGCAGATAAGAAAACAGGATAAGTTTGACAATAGATAATATTTTTATGGACAGAAGTTTTGAGTACCTTCACTAGATACAAGGGAAGACCACTGTAAATGAAAACAAGGTTCTTAAAAGTTCTCTAGAAAGGATCTTTACTGTTACAGAAGCTCTCATTTGTGCTTTGTTTCATGATGGAATTATTTGTCAAAGTGGCAGTCCAAATAAAAAAAAATGCACTGGAGAGTAGTGATGAAGGTGCCTGAGTCTGAACCAGCATTTAATGATTTACTGCTGCTGTGGTAAAGCTATGTTAGACTATTTCTGTGGTTTGAGTACTTTCACTGATTTTCCATGCTGTCTGTATACCATGACGTCGTTGCTAGTTAGACATTTTTAAATGTCTAAAAGGATCATAATACTGCATATGCAAAATTTAACTGAAATTTAGGTTAAAAATTACTTTCATGGATTTCTCTTGTTTCGTTTCGGCCAATTTTAAGTGAAAGCTCAGCAGAATCGTTAATGTACTCATTCAGTATTTTCTATCTTTGACTCCTGCTGTACCATTGCACTCTCCATTTTGTTCCTGCTCTTTTCCCCTTGAAAGATACTTAGATGTTATTAAAATATTTCAATAGATCTCGGACATTTGCAGTTTATTTGTAGTTGCTGAAATGTTAAACATAGTTCCACAATGATGAACCATTTCCTTCAGATTACACTGAGGAAAGCTCCTTATCCTAATTATTTGCTTATCTTAATGGATGTGTGTAAAAGGCCATATTGCATGTGTACCATTAGATGCTTTCAGTCTGATATTTTCAGAACCCTGATTTTAAATAAAGGAAAAGAGCAGATGGCATACAGAGAAATCTTTTGTAGGCCAAGAAGGTAAATCAAAGATTCCTTGAGTTCTGGGAGGTACCCTATGTAGGGACTGTTCTTCCATCACTAAGAAGTTTAATAATAAAGTGCGCATCTACAGTGTGTTGCAGAAGTTCCTAAATATGCAGAATATTCTATAGAACAAGTGTATTCTGTAGAAAGGGATTTGCAATAGGCACTCTGTGCTTGTTAGCACACATTTTAGACATAGGACTTAGGCTTGCTTTGAGATGATCAACCCTGATGGTGCTGAATATAAAAATGTCAGTATAATTAGTCATCTCCAGCAGAAAATAATTTTTGCCATCTTTTTTCACCATGTGGAGGAGGGGATGAACTGGGTTTCTGTTGCTTTCTATCATTTCGGTTTTCTATTTTTGCTATCAACTGAGAACATTTCCCAATGACTTTTTTTCCATCTTATACTCAGGGATGGGCTGTTTTATGAGACAAATCTTAACAAAAGAGATGCCCTGATAAACCAGTGTGAACTGGTGATATTTCAGCAAAAGCTGTTCCTTGATTCAGCAGTAAGACATAGACCCATACATACACAGCTTTGGATATCAATTGAGCTACTGACACTATTCTAATGCTAATCCAGGGGTTGCTATTAAGATTAATTGGAGTGTCCATTGTAGAAACTTCATATTAACTGTTCTGAATATGGCACATATATATAAGCAGATTCTGTTTGGTTTTGCATTGGTGCAACTAGGAGAAAATAGTGTTATGCAAATACAAGATGGTATCCACAAACTCAAAACACAGACAGTTCTGATCATCCCTTATTTGAATCATCATAAAATATTCTCAAAAGATACTTCATTGCACTCATGGCTAAGCAAGATGTTGTAATTTAAATGTATAGTTACCATCATAGATGATATGTATGGGCTGTATAACCACAGGGAAATCACAGAGTTTCAGTTTCCTTTTGAATGTGTTCATTATTAGAAAGTATTACTAGAGTATTGTTTGTTGTAAGAGAAGAAAGCCCTGTTCAAGTTTTTAATGAATCTCTTGAGAGATTCATCAGATTTACAGGTTAAAAAAGCTGTAAACATTCTGCTGGGAGTAGTCATTACAGAGAAGATGAATGTGAGTTGTCCGTATATTTCTTATAAAACAGAAACCTTAAGGATGCTTTACAAACCAAAAAGCTATTTCTGTTCAAACGGCCTGTACTGCTGCATTATGTAATGAAATACAAAGTATGATCCAAAATAAGCCTGTTTGCAAGATGAGAAGCAGTTTCACTATTTTGTTTGGAGAATTTCATAGGTAAGATGGTAAGAATTAGGAAGCCTAAGACTAGTATTTCCTAAATTTCTAGATTAGAAAAAGCATCAAAGTGGAAGAAAAAATCCTTACTGCATAGTTAATCAACTTGGAGGCCTTACGTTGAAAATCTGATTTTTCTAAATTAATAAAGAATAAGCAATGAAAGTTCTGTAGGTTAAAAAAATAAATTCCCCCAAAACGCATGTTAATTCTCCGGTGAGTTACTTTTTTTGGCAAATCAAAAAGTGACAGCATAGGACTGCAAAAAGGCTTGTCTTTTCACGAGGCACTTCATATCCTTGGTTACTCACACAAGCTTGACTGACCCAGCAGCAGGCTAGAATAAACTTCTAATTTGTGATGGAACAGCTTGTTTAATTCTTGGTATTTTTTATGTGAAGTATTACAGAAACAGTGAAGAGAAAGTTTTGAATATACTGCTAAAAGATAAAATTGAGATAAATACTTTAAAAGTAATTAATCAAAGATTTTTGCTTCAGAATTTTAAATCAATCATCTAAGATTCTTCTGAACATTTAATGTAGTTTGTAATCTCCCGCTTCTTCAGAAAGTTGTAGATCTGACACAAAGAAGACAGTTTGTTTGTAGTTAGGGTGAATTTTGGCATTAGTTTTGTTTTGTTTGTGCAACTCTTCAATGAAGCACAAATGTACTGAAAACTTGGATAACAGCAAAACGTGAACTGTGTCCTAACCGCATCTGTTGAACATAACAACAGTAGTTTCACATTCATTCAGCTTTCCAAGAGGTCACACCCTTTGCAAATAATATGCATAACAAATGGTTGTATTCACAGTGCCTCATCATTATGAATAGTCTGTATTTCAGCTGACACTGCCATTCACTACATGATTTTACCAATTTAGTATATGATTGTGAGTCTGGTCTAATTGTCATATTGGAAATACTAAGGACTCCAAAATAAAAACCTTGTGATACCAAGAGGATTAATATTATTACTTAATTTTCTTTATATTTTCTAAATATTACATGCCACTGAGCATTGTTTCCAAGATATATGTGTGTGCAGGTTTTTTATTGTATTAAAGTGTATGTATGTCTTTCTGATGTGTATGGATGGACATCCTGTGGTCACAAAAGTTACAACTTATGCCCTTGGTTTGAGCTAAATGATGGGCTTACAGGCTTTGAGCAAGCTTCTTTGTAAAGCAGTCCTAGTAAAATTCATCTCTGACCTGAAATGCCAATGTGCAGAATCCTCTTGCGCACTCTTGAGTCATGGCATTTGTAACAGAGTGACTGACAAGAATAAGGATATCATGTCTGCTCTACCTTAACACTGAAATATCACAAAATATAAAGGAATACACTCATTCAGATAGAATATTTTTATGACGTAGCTTGTGAATGAAAGATTAATAGAAGGATCTTGTGATGTTTCCTAGTGGCATTATATTTGAATATGTTTGCAACATGTTAGATCTTATTTTCTTTACATTTCCTTTTTACATAAATTTAAATTTAGCCTGTCATTTCTCTAGGTGACTGGCAAGCATTTTACCAATTTTCATGTATCAGCTATCCACTGCTGCCTTTCTGTGCTTGTTTGTCTCCCAGTGACTCCTACTTCTCCACAAATATGTGCCCTAAAAGGAACATTTCTTGATATGAAAGCGATAGGTTCCAGCGGATGGTTTGAAATAGTCTGTTTCCTTCACAAAGGCATGCAAGATTTCAGGAAAAAGGCCAGCTAGTGCACAGACAGTTTGGCTCTCAGAGCCCAGTGTTAAAGTTAACAAGTTGTAAATAAGTGCATGTTGCCATCAACTCAAAACCCTGCTGCTTTCAGGACATGATGAGGACTCCAATAAGAATGTTGTTCATTGCTTGTTCATATCTTTTTGCTTCTCTTGCACAGCACTTCCTGAAGAGTAAGATTTAAAAGTTGGGTGACTTGTTATGGGGTCTTGATGTAGTTCTTTCATCTTTCTGTCCATAACATTACTGATAGAAATCTAACAAATATATCACTAAGATGAAGGGAAAAACCCAAACTTGGCGCTGTTTTTTTAAAAAACTATTTATAGGAATGAATCTGCAATTTTGGATTATTTTTTTCCTACAAAAATAAATTCAGTGTTAAGAGAACTGAATATATTTACAGCACCTACTGTAAACATTCATATATGTATAAAACTTTTTTACAGCTATATAAATGTGCACATCTTGATTGATATCTGTTGAACTGTGCTGACTTACAAAACCCATGGATTGCCTCTATCACATGGCACTCAAAGTTACAATATCTCCTTTTTTCAGACATATATAAAAATTCATCTTTTTCTACTTAATGAAACAAAATACTTTCAGTATTTAAGAGCTGCTTGCTTTGCTTTGAGAATGTCTAATATATTACCTTTCGCATATGTTGCTCATTGAATTGGCCAGCTTTGGAAAAAGGCCGGTAAATGAATCATTATTAGTATATTTTCCTCATGAAATGATCTGTATGAACTTGACACTGATCCAGGAAGAATTAGCATATTGAACTTTGGAATTGTACATGATCATTTCTTTCCAAAAGAAAGCACCAACACTGATCAATAGGAAGCATTAGACTTGGATATACTGGGAAAGAAGTGAGGTTTGATGTCATTCTCTTGTTAGTGTTTTCTGACTGAAAATGCAGAAAAATACCATATGATTTGACTTGAAGAAGTGTGAAAATGTTCCAAGTAAACATAAAATAATAATAGTAGTAACAACAGTACTACACCAGTAGTGTTGGTGACAGGATCACTCAAATGGACCAAACTTTACTGCCTTAACTACCTGCATCAGGAGCTGATGACCATTAAACATTTTTAGCTCATTTTTTTTTGGTCAGGGATTGAGGAGGGTTCAATGTGTTACCTAGGAGTACTGGGTTATGCCCCTCTCATAATATGTCAGACCCTGCCTTAAGCCAGGTAAATTTGCAAAGAACCATCTATGTAGGAAAGAATTAGAGCTGAGTCCTCTAGGAAAATTTTATAGAGGTGAAGACATGATGGTAGAAGAACATGGTTGGAACACCAAAGTATTGAGATTAATGTATTGCAATACTGAGGCAAAGTGCTAGGATGATGGGAAAGTGTCCAAAGAAACTATGGCATTGGAGCCTCCCAATAAAGAGAAGCTTTGAGCTAAGACACTGAAGTACTCAAAAAAATATCAAAAACCCTGAGATGTTTTGCCAAGCTAGCAAAGAACAAGAACTGCAGAGAAACATTACATACACGTGGAGAAACACCCAAGTGCTGGAGGAAAATGCTAAAATGTTCAGATAAAATTGATGGTTGTATTGTGAAGTGCTTGATAGGCAAAAGCTAAAGTGCAGAGTTGAATAGCTTCAAACTGAATGGCTGAACAGAGGTATCATGGAAGTAGTTGTTAGCTCTTTTCTCTGAAACTCAGGTTTTCGGGAAGATGATGTTAGGATTTAGTGTGATTTGGATTGATGGTCTACTTATGGTAACACCGAAGGATTTATTGGTGTTTTGGGACAAATGGGATACTTCAAACACAGATGACTACTAGGGCTTTTTACTATAGAGAAAAGTTATGTGAGGGGTGTAGCTGTGTATCAAATTAAAAGGAGGAAATTACTTTGGTACAAATACTCCTTAGGAGGCTTAAAGTCTGCAAAATCCTGCCCAATGATACTAACATGCCTTAAGATCAAAGGCTTATTTAGTACTTCTGTAATATGTTTGCAGTTTTATAGGATATGAATCCTACTGTCCTCGAGAAAGGTTACCCTAAGCCAGGCCCATTGCTCTTCATTTATATAAAGGGAGCGCATGGCAATTCAATCAAAGGCACTTGTTTTTAACATAGCAGGAGTGTACAGTTTCTTCAGTATTCAGCTCACTGAACATTCATGCATTTTCTGTCGGTGTGTCTTTATTTTAAAAGATAAATGGTGTCCTGTGACTGGTGAGGAAATTTGCTGAGGGGAAACGAGATTCAAGTTTCAGCAGAAGAGAAGACACGGCCCTTTTAGCTTGTTTCCAGGCAAAATGTGACAAAACTGTAGAAGGGGAAGATGTGTATAACATTCACCAAGTCTCAACTCAACCCTAAGTAAACTTGTTTCATTCTAATAATGAAGAACCAGAGTGCTGACAATTTGTGTGTGAAATTGTATCTATATAAAATAATGTACATTTGTTGTGATTCAGTGCACCTTGAACGAGAATACTGTATGTACAGTCTGCATATTGTTATCCATGCAGTTGATAAGATGCTATTGAACCCTATGCATTTATTTTTATTAAATGTAGCTGTGTTTGCAGTTGTATAAACTATTGCTTTATGTGGGGCCTGACTTGGACTGCCAGAGATATGTTTTTGATAGTTGCAGAGTGTTTCTATAAAGGTAAGATTTTCAGCAGAATGTTAGGAGAAAAATTGTTCTTTTCCTTAGTTTAACAGTTTTTATAGTTCTGATCAGTGTGTCAATTATCAGTATGACGTAAGAACTACTTCATCTGGTAAGACCAGGGTTATTTCACTTTTATTCATCTGTTTGCTCAGATAGCAAATGATATACTGTTTCAGAGTATACAGTAGCTCGTGTTCTGTGCAGCCTCTGACAGATTGATTGCAACAGAACACAGATGTATGCATTTTGCTCACACATTCAATATGAAATACGGAAAATATATTTTGATTACCATCTTCCATAATGTCCTCTTCATGGAATAAGAGGAGTGATGCATAGTGCAAGGTTTTAAAGTGCTCAGAGTCTAAATCACACAGATGCATATGGAAGGATCCCTCAGCACGGAAAAGAATGATCTTGGAGCAGCCAAATTTTTCCCTTTACCCTTCAAGCATTTGCAGTGTTGGTCTGTAGCACTAAACACATTGTAACTCCATAGGCACTAGAAATTTGTGGGAAAATGGCTGAAGTTTCAGAACAAAATTTGCATGTGGTCCAAATCTCTCTTGGGCATGCTGGAAACTTGGGAACAGCGTACATTATGTAACCAGGCTCAGCTTCACAGTCCACTTAGAAATAGTGACATTTTACTTCCCAGGATGAGATTTAGGTAAAGGAATTCTGCCATGATCAAATGCAGCAGCTGTTGCAGTTTATATTCAAGTGTCATGCAAATCTAGCTCCCACTTCTGCTCCGTTCCATTCTGCTCAAAGAGGGAACTCTGGTGTTTTGGGTTTTTTCTCAGAGAATTGGCCTGTGGTTTGACCCCCTTTTTTTTGTTTTGTTTTGTTTTTTTTTTTTAAAAAAAAAACAGGACAAGTTCTGGCTTATTGTAATGACATACAGACAATCTAAAAATGCTTAAGTGATGAATGTGTTGTAACAGCCAGCTGCAGAGTACTTATAACTGGAGTATGTTAAACCATTTAAATATTCCAAACATTATGTACAACAGATCTTGTACTAACTCATTATGAAAACAGCAATTTGATTTAATAATTTATTAGCTATTTATAAGGTGTCTGCATATTAAGCATGCATACAGATTGTTGTTTGACCTAGCGACCACTGTAATGATTGCATAAGTGTCACCCATGTGTAATCAGTAACCATTTTTTTTTGGTGATCATTGTTCTCAATTACTGGTTAGCAGCATGACTGTATGGTTCTGAAACATGTGTGTGCAATAGAGTAAATGAGTTTTGGACTCCCTAAAAGGGGAAAAAAACCCCACAAATTGTTCAAAACAATACAAATGTTTTATGTAAGTCATTCATTACTCATTTCTATTCACTTCTGGAATGGATATTTACCATAAATATAATATGGCACCCTAAAGACAGTGGAGCACTTTGCCCAGAAACTCTGTAAAATTTCTCTCCGGAGAGATTTTCAAGATCTAACTGGCCAAAGCCTGAAGCAATCTGGTCCGAATTCAGCACTGATCCATATCTGTGCAGAAGATAGGACTACAGTCTGTTCAAGGACCCTTCCAACATGAGCGATTCAGTGAGTTCCAATGCAGTCACAGTGGGGAACTAAGTAGAATGCTTTTGAGGATGTTGAACTTCATTTTATTATAGAATACAATGTTGAACTGTGATTAAAAAGGAAATAATTCCAGAGGAAGCAAATTGTGTAACACTGTCATTCTACATGGGTGTATCTTAATCACTGATATTTTTACCACACTGCAGCAGTGCTTTGTTTTTTTTTCTACAAATGACACATGAGTTTCAGCTTCCCTGTTGTGATAATGAGCTTCTTTGCTGGGTCTTACTGTACCGTAGGTGTAGGGCACCATAGGACACAATTCTTATTAGCAGTAAACTGTTTGCTACTTATCTTGTATACATATCTGAATCATCTTTCTCATCTGATGAGTAAAGCCTTGAGAACCTTAATCAAGAATTTGAAGTTTAAAATATCCAGGGATTTAGACTACCAAATCCTAGACCACAACTCTTATCTGTGTCCTGTAGCTATTTGCTATTTTGCAAAAAGTAGTGTGTATCTTTCACAAAATGCAAAGACTTTCGCTTCAGCTCTGTAGAGCTTTACAGCATAATGTAAACCAGTAATAATAACAACACATGTTATATGTGCAAAATCTAACATACAGCCATCTTGCTAAAATTCAGCTGGACAGGTTCATATAATTCTCACCCATGCCTGGTCATATGCATCTGTGCACCACAAGGTGTATTGCCTTATGCAGAGATTGGATATGACTGTTGAAATCCTTAGAGACTGTTAAAATTCCTACTAATAGGATTATTTATCACATGTACACTTACTCCTACAGTTAGTATGAGAAGGTGGGAAGAGACTCTGTAGTTCTTAACAGTCTTGAACCTTGGTACTGCAAATGCCTCACTCTATAGTCCTTTTGATATAGGTACATACAGACTATTTGCTTCTTATACAAAGTGTTGGAAAGGAATAAGATTTTGTTGCAAATAATTTTCTCACACACTTGAACTTCCATTGTTTATTTTCCCCTACCCAAGTAGATAAATATAAAAATATATTGACAGCAAAGAACCAATAAAATACTAAAGATTTCAAACCACCAGCAGATTCCTGTAGTGATACATCACTTTGTTCTTTCAACTTTTAACTTCTTGGTGCAAATATTTAGTGCTGAGGTATTTGAGGTGCGCTACACTATGCATTTCTTGTGGAGTGAACAGACTCTTAGAGACAGCGAAATTATTCACAGAGAGCTTTGGTATTGTTTGTGATGCTATATGCAAGTCCACCTGCATTAGCTTCATGCTTTTTGATATGTGCATTGCTGCCATTTTAGTTAAACCTAAGACTGCATTTTGTTATAAATGTCTATATTCATGGATTCCAATTGTCTTTGTGTGATATATACATACATACTTAAACATATATGAGAGAGATTTCTTTTTAAGACAAATTATATTTTCAATACTGGGAGTGACATTTCCCTCTCTAGACACTGAAAAAAAAGAAGTTTGTTTAAAAGAAAGAAAACAACAAAAGTCAGGAATTGATAAAATTAAATGAGAGAGAAGGAAAACCATGAAAATTCAGAATCTTAAGTCACAAATCAGTACCTTTGGGCCTTCAACAATGTGGTACAATATGGCATTCGATCAAAATGAATATTCACTTAAGCAACAGTGATTGAGGGTAAAGCATTTCAGAGATCAATGACAGACAGAAAAACTGCTGGCTTTCAGTAACCAAGAGAGCTCATCTGGCTATTAATTGCCAGGAATACCTGCAATGAAGTCTTCACTGCTATTATAACTTGAAAAATGATGAAGAAAATTATATAGATTCTTTTTCATAGAGAGCATTCATTTGCTGTTTATCCATTGCAGTGTTTCTTTCTTTCACCTCAATATGTTTCCAAAAATAGTAAGGAGGAAGGAAATTATCCTAAATTATCTACAAGAGCTTGTGTAAAGTACTGCTTTTGCTGCTGCCTAGAAGAAACGTGCCAGTTACAGGCATCAGTAGCTGAACTATCAAAACCAGCATAAATCCAGCAAGAAGTCAGCAATGACAATACCAAACAGGCAAGGGACAGCAAATAATAAAAAAAACAAAAAAAAACAAGGGTTCATAAAAATATTTGTGTATCAACTTGCCTGGCACCCTAAAGAGAGCTCTCCTGGAGGCATAACATTGTTTTGCACACATTTTGGTGCTCTGAAAATGAAGTAAGTTATTAACACAAATAATCTGCTTGTCCTTCCATTCATGCTCTCTTTATACTAGTGCACTTAGACTGTTTTACATCAAATGACATCCTGATGAAATATGAAATTAAACTGTCTTTAATGTTAAGTTGTGTAACATTAATTTCCAGAAGCCCATTACCCGAAGTTTAGAATGAACTGTTCCTTGAATGTGCGACTGCAGGGAATTGTAACACTTTGTTGTGAAAATTATGTAAGGAAACCCACTGCGTACTCAGCTGTGTACTGAGATCCTAGAAGTGGGGTATGTGCCAGACCATTTCTAAGTAGAAGAATTGGCAGTATGCAATCCAGTTTCAGTAAGCATGGAAGCCAATAAGCTAAGTTATGATCTTGTATTCTTTACAAAGCAAATCAAAGAGAAGAGAAATCATATTTGTTACTTTAAAAGATGTTAGAAAGCTCTTACTTCCATAGTGCCACCCGATTCTGTGTTATAATATGAATATCCTTTTATATGCCACTAACAAAGTAATCTCTCTAAATTCCTTTTCAATTTATGCTTAACCAAGCTGATTTGCATGCACATAGAAAAGGAAATGAGAAACTTTTAAACCAAAAATCTACGTTCTTAGAATTTGTTATTCATGCACATTTTTATGCAATGAATTCCCATTAAGATTACTGGAAGATTTACCTACAAATCTTCCATCCTGGAAGAGTGATTATATTCCCAAAGTTTTATGAGAAATAAGAAAATGTATCTTGCTTTTCAATTGTCAGTTAATGCTCATGAGTGGCATGTGCAACTACACTCTTATATGTTTAAATTGACCAAAAGGTTTTGTATGGAGCTGGTTTGAAAGCTAGAGTGTGATAAAAATCTGCAAGTTTTTCATGTCTCAGAGGAAATACTTTATGGGTTGACTTCTGCTTCAGCTGCTGAATAATTTTTACATTTTATTTTCCTGCGGAAAAAACATCTTTAGTAAGAATGTGAGTACATGAGAACATGTGTAAAGTAGATCAATTGCATGAGTATTCACTAAAATTAGGATCATATTTCCTAAATAAAGTATAACAAGAGTTTGTTTTTAAAGGCTACTCTTCAGTTTAAGGAGTTAAACCTTCTGTTAGAACTATCAGTTAATCTGAACACAGTTTCAGTTGCATAAGTGTGATGTAGCAAAAAGTCCCGTTCCTATTTAAATTACAAGAGCAACTTCATCCGACCCAAACACAAAATGGCCCAGAACCTCACTTAATTTTCTGTTTCTAGGGTAGCAACACAGAATAGCTTATTTCAAGTTTTATCACTGTTCTCTAACTTGTGGCAAACATTTGGTAGATCATTTTGCCAGATACATTATACCAGAGGACTTGAATGAATAGAGGCATCTTAGTCTGGTGGAGATGAAAAGCGCAAAGAAAGATCTCATTTAGTCTGAGCTGCTGTACAGTAATATACTGTGCACTATACACTGTGCAGCTGTTTAAATCTATATGGTGAATTCAGGCAAGTTTGGAAGGAATAAAACTGGAAGAATACTGAGAAACAGCTATTGTGATGGCAGTGCTGGAGTATGAATGGCTGTATTTTTATCTGTGAGAATTAGAATCTTTTTTGTTGTTCACTGCATGTTCTTCTTTTTATATTATTTCTAAGTTTCCAGTCCTTCAGAGTCACTAAACATTTATTTAGGAGTGAAAAAATCCCAGTGAGTGAGGAGGAAAGGATTTTTGTTGTTTTTGTTTAGGCAAATTCTATACACGAGTCAGAAATACAAGTCAGCAATACACAAGTCAGATATTGCCTGAAACCTACCCAATAAAATCACAGAAATTCTTAGAAAAGGTGTGAATTTAAGTTTTCTCTTGCACTACCAGTGTTTCAGCTTAGTATTTTTGTTGGTAAAGGATGAGGCACTTGCAGTGCATTTATTTTTAGGCAGTTACCCTATTCTTTTGACATACATTGATAATTTGATCTAATGTCTTGTGAAAGGGCATTTTTTTTAAATGAACTTGTTGAATGCATTTGTTAGTTTGATATCAAAGAGGTTGCTCTGATTGAGAAGTGCTAAGCACACATGCCAGGCATAAGGCAGGTTGAGTGTACCTCTATGAGTACTGAAATATTTAACATAAAGACGTCATGAAGGAATGCTCCATCAGTTTCAGTTGCCAGCTGAGAAATTACCTTTTTGCTGTTATTTTTATAGGCTGAAGCTAGTTTTTGTTAGATAGCACACTTCTGATATAAAATATTTCTCATGAATTTTAAATGTTCTGCTACTTTTGCATTCTTTGTGCTATATACAGCTGTGGTGTATTTTTGAAATTATTTGGCAAAATATTTTACATACAGGTGTTATTGGCAATTTTCCATTGAGAACTTTCTGATACCTAAAAAGCTACATAGTTTATACCAGAATTCAGATTCCTAGTGTATCTTCTTTTATATTACTGTTCAAATCCAACTGGATATTGTAGGTTGCAGTAACATCCAGGGAGACAGTTGTCTGTTACTCTTATGTGACACGTTAGTGTACCTGATTACATTGATTCTGAATTGCTGTGGTGACTGGACAGCTAGGAGTGCTGGCAAGAATTCTAGGTACTTGATGGCAGAGAAAGAGAGTTTGATCATTACAATTTTTTTTTTTACCTTTTCAATTAGCACCTAATGCCTCCTGCTTTTATTTTCTTGACTTCCTAATTACCTTTAGTTTTGTTTCACCTATAAATGAGTGGTTGAGTGATTACATTTACACTAAAAAAGCACATCAGATGAAAAAGGAAAGAGGAAAAGAGAAAATGTAATTGGTAGAAAAGTTATATAAATGAAGTTTCTTATTATTTTTCTTAAAATAATTAATTATTCAGTATTTTGGTTTTAATAATTTAATGGAACCCAAAGTAAGATATCAGCAGGACATATGTGAGATGGGTGGTAGTTCAAGTTTGATCTAAAAGGCTTGCCTTTGTATTGAAGTTGGGTTGAAGCTTTGATCTATTTATAATGAGTATTCTAAGGGTTTAGTAATTATTTTAAACCTGAAGAGAATCTCATAGTCCATTTTTTAAGTTGGAAAGGAATCAAAAAAAACCTTGCTGGAAGGTAAAGGCAGAAAGTCATAAAGTTCAGGCATGTTTTTTAAAGTTAAAGCATGACTGCCTACTGGCTGTATTTCTCATAAGTTTGGGAGCAAAATGTATTTTCTGTCTCCTTTTTTCATTCTGTGGCATAAGTGAATTTTCTGAGGTACTTCTAACTTCTGACTACAGATATAGCATCCTTGGTATATTCCATCCACTTAAAAAGTTTGTTGTAATAAAGTTGACATATATAAACCCCATTTTTGCTTTGTGTTCTTTGAAATTATATGTAGACAAAAAGTGTATCAATTTCAGTTAGCACATTTATTCAATTAAATTAAATTGACTAACATATTTGTTTAAAAGCAATTGTAGGTTTGTAATCCATCTATGAAGGGAAAATAGATAAAATGTTGATGACTCTACACAAATACAACTTCAAAAATAAATCTGAATTTAACACTGCTTAAAACACTGCTCATGAGAGGTCTTTTTGGAAATCAGGTACTTGTGTTTGAGCCGTATTTAGTTCCATCTTTAAAGGCAACATATTCCACTTTATTACAGTTTCATTGAACAATGCTTTTGCCATTCTTCAATTGAAAAAAACTTCAGATAGACAGAAGACAATTATAGTTTTCTGAGATAATCATTATGGAACAGCAGTGACTGTAATCAAGTGGACGTAAGAGAGTCCTCCAGCTGTACGTCTGCAAGCACTGCAACATGTAAGCTGCACAGGCGTTAACAGCTGGAAATTTTAATTGTGTTTGAGGGTTCATATAAATATTCTTCAAAGTAACAAGGCCAGGGAATTGATATTTATTTGCATCAGAGAAAGCAGAAAATAATATAAAACAGTTCTACAGATTCTAGCTTTGAATCAGTCATTTTGTAAGCTGGAATACGTGGAATGTATTAATTTTAATAGAGATATTGCTTTGACTTGATGGTGAGGATGAACACTTTCTCTCACTGAAAACACAGAGCCTCTTGTGAAATACCGAAACGTTGTTCCTGAACATAAAATGATGTGGTATGAAGTGGTATTTACATCATGTGAGGGTTTTTTTTTTTTTCCACTTTTGCTAAGAAATTTTCCAATTTTCAAGAGGTATTGACTAGTTTAATGAATCTATAATGCATATAAAATACTTTCTTGTTCTCCCTTGAATCAGTATTTGGGATTAAAGGTGAACCTCTTTTCATGGTTCAAATCATTTTCATTATGAGAAAGGAAAAACATGCCTAATAAGCTTGATATTGCAAAAAAAAATGATTTAAAATCGTTCTGAGGGAAAAGTTTTGCCTTTTCAATTATGCAAATGCTCATTAAGTTTTTGTCTTTGGTAATGTTCGGCTGATATTAAAGAAGTGACACAGACTTCTTGACCTGACAGAAATGTAACAGCTGTGAAGGTTTTTTTATACCTTTACCCTGGCACAAGATGAAAGAAATGAAAGTACTGCATTCCACAAATCAAGCTCATACTTATACTTGTATCTTATCCTTGAGATTAATTTTTTATAGAATCATGGAATAATTCACACAGAAGGGAACCTTGAGAATTTCCTGTCCAATCTCCTTCTCAGAGCAATGACAGCACTGAATGCACATCTGGTTGCTTTAGGCTTTGTCCAGTGAGGTCTTAACCTGCACAGAGAGATTCCACCACCTCTCTGGGCAACCTGCTTTCATGCTTAGTTATCCCAAATGATTTTTTTGCCATAATAAATAGTCAGAATCCTCCTTGTTGCAGTTTATGAACCTATCTCTTGTTGGCTCACTGTGCACGTCAGTAAAGGGCTTGGCTTTCTCCTCCTGGGACTTTTTCCATGCTTGTAGTTGCTTTTAACTCCTTGACTCTTGTGTCTTTAGACACAAAGATCTTTTCCCTTAAGACAGAGGCAGAGAAGCAAAGTTGCTGTCTTCCTTTTCATGTCTTGCATATGTCGTTTTTGTACTGGAGCTCAGTTATGAGTTCCTTGTGAAACCAAGCAGGTTTCCTGGCACGTCTGCTTATTTTCCTGGGTTATCAGAATTTGCTTGTAAAAGGTTGTGACTTGCTTGTAAAAGGTTGCCCTTCAAGGACTGACAGCTGTCTTGAAACTCCTTTTCCTTTCAGAACTGCCACACACAGGACCTCACCCACCCAATCCCTGCCTAAGTTGAAGTCTGTTCTCTGCAAGTCCAGGGTCTGTAATCTGCTACTTGCCTTCCTTTGTCCCCTTAGGATCTTGACTGAGTATCACTAGTTCATGGTCACTACAGAAAAGGCTGCTACTGACTATCGCAAACCTTTCTTTGTGAACAGCAGATCCAGCAGTGTGTTTAGTAATTCTGTACAATGATTGTTTGTTTTTTGCCAGACAGAGAGCCAGAAGGATACTATTTTTAAATGATTTCTTTAAGGGCTAGTCACAGAGATGGTTATCCATTGACCTTCCAAAGAGCAACCTATATACTAGTGCATGTAATTGTAAGAAAATAATTCATCCACATCATGGAAGCATCTGGAAATGGTGTTTCTGCAGTGACTTTATTTAATTACCATTCCTAAAGTAGTTCATAAAATACTGTATTATGAAAATCAGAGTGTCATTACTTAAAAGAGTGGCCTTTGTCTTTATTTTAAAGAGACAAGTTTTTAAAAGAAACTCAGAATATCAGCATAAAAATAAATATCCTGAAAATAGTTTTAATAACTAAATATCCATAATTATCATTATGTTTTTATATAGGCTTCTAAACTGCCATAACTCATCAAATAATATATTGCAATCACTTAACATGATTGCAAAGCTGAACAGATTTTACCTGATTCAGTAAGGTTTAGCTATTTGCTGATCATTAATTACTGGTTGATCACTTCAGGCTTTGTCACTGGTATCAAGATGGAATGGATAATGAGACTGCTTGTTACAAGTTCAAACAAATCTAGATCTAAGTGAAAAATATACAAAAAATTATATTAGAATGAGACGTAACCGATCAGTTAATTAGCTGTACCAAGTACAAAACTGATAATGAAAAAGAGCTTTAACTGTTCACTCGCAGGATTTCATTTCCAAGGTGCTGTATTTTAAAGCCACCAACACACATACTGAGTCCATGACTAGGCACTACAGCAAGCAGAGTTACTCATTGTCATCAAATTTAGCATTCAGGAGACAAAATTTGTAGTGCCATAATATTAGACACAATGCATGCCTTTAGACATCAGAATTTTTGTTATGCAAGTATTTTGGATTGACACCATTTCAAAATTAACATTGACTCCAGCCAAACTAAGACCACTGAAGTCTTATCCAAGTCAATGGGAGGTTAATACAAATCCAAATAATATAGTACATGGCTGTACTGCTCTTTAATTGTATCCCTGTGCCATTGGCTTTATTGGGATTATACTGAGGTAGGCTTTAGTTTGGTTTATTGAAAGTATTTCTGTATAAAATATATGGAATTTTCCTTCACCCAGTTTTTCTATCCTTTCTGTTTTACTAAAGTCTGTGGAAGAGGAGATTTTTAAAGCTCATAGAATCCTGTCTGAATGGCTTGCAACCATAAACCATGTATGACAAATCATACATGATAAACATATATCATATAGTTTATTATGTAAAAAGCATACTTAATTTTAATTCCTTGTAATTAATTCTAGAACCTAATGATGAACCCAGACATGCCCTAGTAATCTCCTAGCAAAGGAATATACAGTAAAACTGAGTTTTTTAGTCTCTGCTCCTTACTTTGACAACACAGTTGATATATAGAAGGGGACACATGGCTTGTTTGTACACATTTTCCTTGGGATTGTAGTAATTTTATGCTGAACAATAATTAAAAATATAATATATAGAAGATACCAGTAGCTAGGACATATGCAAAGGCCTTATTTGAAACACATTCAGCTGTTCCAAATGTTTTAATTTGATCTTTTAAGGCACACCTGTATCTGTTATCATATGGTGTGTTCTAGTACAGCAGTAATTTTACATAGAAATATATGAAAAATATTTCTGTGTCTGTTCTTGGTTTCAGTAACACATTCATAACACATTCATTCACATTTTAAAAAATACTTCCATTTTTCCACTGTGGTTTAAATAATTCCTTCAGACAGCTTTTGTCATTGATGAACACAAGCTGTCATGTGTTCATTTAGTGAGCATGGGAATATTCTGTTTATAAGAAGAAAACCTTTCAAAAATTTAAAGACATGAACGTCAGAAGGAACTGAGGTTTATTTCTCATTATTTAACATAAAGAAAACCACTTATGTATAACAACAAAATATTAAAAAAAAAATAGTTGTGCATACCAGCAAGGATTGAAAGTGTAAGCAATCTATATAAATAACTTTCGAAAACCCAGGCTGCTTTCTCTCGGTATTTACCATGTTTAAGCTCCCTGAAGACTGGCATAATTAGTTTTCTCCCTTGCAAGTAATTATGAGCACCTGTAATTTAAAAAAAATATTTGTGTCTGAGATATAATCCCTCAGGTATCTCTCTTTTAGAACCTTTTTCATTTGTTGTTAGAAGTTTTTTTTCCCCCTTACTTCTACTCTTGGGATACTTTCAATGGAAAGAACTATTCCTCTTCAATTACTTCTAAAACCAGATGAGACTTGAAACAATGCTGACAATGTTTTTTCACCCTGGGATCACCTCAGAGTGAATGCCATAAGTTCCTGGTAGCTGATTACAACTCCATGAAAAAGGGAGATAAATGATGTCTGTACTGTGTCTAGTCAGACCAAAGGTAGCCTTGAAAAGGTTTCATGTGATTCATGTTTAAGTTCTCTGAAAGTTTCATAGCAGATGGCACAACGTATAGGTCCATATTAATTGATCTACATGATTTACTTCATGATAGTGTCATATTTTAAAAATAATTATAATGTAACCAGAAATGTCACAAGACAGCTGCATAGAAAGACAGCCTTGTTACAGACCTTTGGATCAGACCCTGTGATACAGGGTTTCTAACGGATGTCTTGATGTCCTACTATGGGAAAAGGACAGTGGTTCCTTTCAAAACTCTGTCTGGAATGCAGCTCTTAGTTATTACTGACAGAGACATGGATTTTATAACTAGCTCAATCTTAAGTAAGTATTTTGTTAACCAATGATAAGACTACACTTCCTATTTTCTCAATGTTTTTCTCACTGTTGTGTTACGCTCTTTCTCAAAACAGACTATGTATTACCCTTTAGGAATTATGCAATACCACAAACCAGGAGATACTTTAGAGACTCAAAAGCCCAGCATTATGTTCCTCTACTCATCTGTCTGCTTGGATATGTTGCAGGTCAAACTCTACAGATTTAATCTTCCATACCTGAATGCTGGCATTACCTTTAAGCTGAAGGATTTCCTCAGAAATAATTATTTAATAGTAATTTTGCTTAATGCATGAAACTGACAGGATAAGCCATGAAGTCTACAAAGAATTGCTCATTTGTTTGACAAACCTAAACCACTAACTACCTGATAAAAGAATTTGATTTGGTTTTTATTCTAATACTGTATTAATCTTAGAATGATCTCAGCATTCATTTCAGGACAGTAGACCAGTCATTAAATTTTGTGTGTTTTCCTTTTCATAAGATATGTGCTCTGGGCACTGAATCTCCAGTGGAATTTGATGGAACCACTTCTTCATATGAGCAAATTCTCAGTGATGGATAAAAATCACTGAAAATGATTTGGTTTAAAAACCACTTTGGTTTAAGTGTTCTTGGATTCAGTACACACATCTATGTTCACACAAGTGTCCTTAGAGGACAGAGATGTGTACCCTTAGACTTTCAACCTGTGGGTAACATAAAAAGCACAGGACCTATAAAGTCTTTCCTGGTTCTGGAAAAAACATCCATCATGAAAATTTTCCCCGTTTGTGCTGATAAGGAAGTCAGACCTTTCCACCTCTCTACCCTCCTTATCTAGAAAGAAATGCTAATTGCACAAGGTTAAAGGACACACATGGTGTCCCAAACTTCAGTCAGGGTGACTGGGAGACCAGGAGTCAACAGCTCCTGTTGTACAGCTGAGAATAAGCCTAACTGTCTCTAATTTTCATTTTCATCCCTCCTTTAATCTTTATTAAAGACAATGGAAACACTATGGTCTTGGAGGGCAAAAACATCCACTTTTTTAAGCTATTGCAGTTTCAGAATTTCTCTGCCTTCCATAACACATTAATACTAAACTAAGAAAAAGTTAATTAATACCAAACTAAGAAATACAGTATACTTCAGAATGTCCTTCCTCTAACTTGTCATGCAAATATTTTACAAGATCAGGAAGAGTATAAAGTTATTTATATTAGCCTTATGCTTAGCTCAGAAAATACCTATAGAGGAAGGTCTTTTCCCATGGGCAGTGCCCATGCCATATAAAGCCTCTTAATTTTTTCAGGATTCAGCTCTACCTTGTTACATTTCACCTTGTTAAAAAGAGTGCATTCAAATAGAGGGGTCTAATCTGGATTTCTCAAACAAGAATAAAACCAAAAGCAATCACTGGCTTTTCAAAACTTGCAATGGTCTTCGCTGGATATGCTTACCTTATAATTGTATTTTCCCAAGAGCCTTTCTCCCAAAAAAGAGGTTGAGATGCTATTGTAACGTCAAATCCAACTTCACTGTTACAGCTGCTATTAAAAGTTAGCAGCTGTAATTAGGAGAGAATTTTGAAGCTGCAGTCTTGTATTGTCAGTTGTAACAGCTTTTAATTATCATATATTTTTGTTTAAAGTGATCAGCTTTGCAGAAGTTGAGTGTGCTTTTATCATTTTTACTCTGGAAATGAGCTGACAAGTTTAATATAATTTAGATAGAAATACTGTTACTGCAGAAAACAATGGGAATCTATGAACTTTTTAAAGGATTTTGAACACAGGAGACAGCCATAGTGCTTAGAGGGATTTTGCCATCATCCAATTAAAATAGTCCTCCATTCTTTCTAATACCATTCTATCTGGTTTTGAAATGCGTAAGACTAATTACATTAGCCCACAGAGGCTTGCATGGCTAATACTATTGGCCATTTCCTCAAATAGAAGAATTATAAATGATTAACCACTTTGCAAATAATACCAGTGTTTCTACTGCAGGACTAGATTTGATACATAGATACACCGTTATTGTCCCAACCCACTTGCAGCAGTGTGTGGTACTCAAGCTTAGAATAGAAGCCAGTGTTGAAATTTCAACAGCCAATTCCTTTGTCCCTCCAGCCTACTTTAGTCCATCAAGAAACCAAAGCCTTTTGTTGCTATTTCTAATCTGGTCTTATGCTGAGGATAGAAAGAATAAAGACAGAGCCTTATAGATTAGCTTTCTAATAGGACAAGCCTTGTTATGCGTGACTTCACTCCCTTGAAGTACCTTCATTTGTACCAGAAAAAAAGTCTAGTTTTCCAGGGAAGGACCCTGGTTATTCAGGACCTGCAGTTGGTGGAGGATTTGCTTGTGAAAAAGCATCTGGGTTAGCAGACTATCATGCAGCATGCAGCATTCTAGAAGGCAAGGTAGAGCTGAAGAAATACTGTTCAATGTTGTCATTTTTGGCAGGCAGCACTCTTGTCAATATGCATAAGCACTCAGATGAATGAGAGGACCTGTCACCCAAGGGATGTTACACATTGATGACAACGACCAGTCACAGGTCCTCTACTCTAACATGCAGTTACATTAAGTTCTTTCACAGTTGTCACTCTGAAGGAAGGAAAAATGCTAGGCAGCAATTGGTAGTGCAGCCAGTATCGACATCTTCAATTTTTGGATCCTACTTCATAACTGATTCTTAAAGACTGGAAAAAGTGAAAATTCTGTCAGCTTCAAGAGCCCCAGCAAACCTGGAAATTAACCCCTTTATTATAATTTTGTCCACTCTATCCCCATTTAGCCCATGATTATTGGTTCTGGAAATGCTGTCTCATGCACGTATGTTGGTATTAGACTATTGTTTTGATAAATGTTAATTTTTTATGTTACAGCATTCATAGCCAACAAAAATCTAGTATGGGAGAGTCATGGTCATGTCATGGTATGGTTCAGGTAATCTGTTTTTAATTATCAGAGACATCTAATATACACACAGTCCCCAGATTCTTTGGAGCAGGGGCTAAATAATGGTTCTACTGGGTTTTGATTTGTTTTTTGGGTTTTTTTGGGTTTGAGGTTTTTTGTTGGTTTTGTTTTCTGTGAGTAGGGATCAAATCACAAAAGCAGTAGTCAATCAAGCAGGTATGAATGGGTGTCCTTTAACTTTTACTACAAGACTAATATATATCAAGGGATGGGTAGTAAAACCATAATATTTCAGAAGGGATAATTCCTCCTCTTAAAAGCCAACAATGTGTTATTGTGGATATAAATTTTAGATTTGAAATTGGCAAACTGGAGCTTTCACTTACCACAGAAAGAAAGATTATTTTCTTTCAAACACATTCAGAATTTATTTCCTGTTCTAGGCAGGTCTAACACCTTGGAGTGTTGAAGGGTTTTTCTGTACATATAAATGTCCATCAAAATAAATCTCATCAGGAGTAAATGCAGTGCAAGCTAAATGGTGTTGGTTAGTATTGGACAGTTATATGGTCAAAGTGACCTAATAGAATGTGCAGTATCTTTGGGAAGAAAATCTCTAACTATTCTCTTCAGGTAGGTTTTCAGGATGTTCTCTTAAATTTTGCTTTAGTGCTTAAAAAAAAAAAAAGTTTATTT
>WBNH01003444.1:55840-100723 GCA_013401255.1 Urocolius indicus | reverse complement strand
GGGACAATCACCTCTTTGGTCCCACAGATCACATTATTTCTGATACAAGTCAGGATGCCATTGGCGTTCTTGGCCACCTGGGCACACTGCTGGCTCATGTTCAGCCTGCTGTCAATTAACACCTCCAGGTCCTTTTCCAAAAGACAACGCTCAAGACACTCTGCCCCAAGCCTGTACCTTTGCCTGGGGTTGTTGTGGCCCAAGTGCAGGGCCCAGCACTTGGCCTTGTTGAACCTCATGCAATTGGCCTTGGGCCATATCTCCAGCCTGTCCAGGTCCCTCTGAAGAGCCTTCCTGCTCTCAAGCAGCACCTCAAGGTGTGTCCTCTACACACCCACCCAGACTGATGTCATCAGCAAATTTACTGAGGGTGCACTCAATCCTCTCATCTAGATAATTGATAAAAGTGTTAAACCAAACAGGCTCCAGCACCAAGCCCTGGGGAACACCTCTGGTGACAGGCTGCCAACTGGATTTATCTTCATTCACTACAACTCTCTGTGCACAAGCCATTCAGATTGGTTTTAACGCTCAACTTGAAAAGGAATGAAGAGCAAAAAATCATAGATATATTTTTTTTCCAATTTTAACTTAGTGTTCCAGGGCTGTGCTGTTCCATAGTGCACTTTCTAGAAGAAATGCTTGAGACTGTGCACGTGGAAGCTTCTGCATTAGGCACTTTATGAGCAGGCATGACAAACTCGGCATGAAACTAACAGCTAAATATAATTTTACAACTAACTACTTTTATAGTTTCCTGAAAGCTAAAGTTTGTACAGACTTGCTTTAATTACCGAATTATAAAACAATCCATAATGCCAACCAGCTATCAGTTGACATTATCTGTGTATGTCAGCACTAGTTTGTTTTACTGAGCTTTTGCCTAACTCATGCCTCCCTTTAATTGTTACACCCTATGAATCTATCAAAAGTGAATAACACACTTTCTCACATAATAGATATTCTGATATTTTCTGCATGTTACTGTGTTAAGAACCTAATCATAAGCAGCAGCCACTTCTAAAGAAAGTCTGATCTAAAGAATTGGATGCCAATCTGAAGATTTCCCTGGCAGAGGTACCATTGCCTGAGT
The DNA here is from genome assembly GCA_013401255.1 of Urocolius indicus. Lineage (NCBI taxonomy): Eukaryota > Metazoa > Chordata > Aves > Coliiformes > Coliidae > Urocolius > Urocolius indicus. Next base: position 99,630 of record WBNH01003444.1, on the reverse strand, counting down.
TTCTGCAGAGCTCTTTGCCACGGATGACTCATACACACGTGCAAGTTGCTATACCATGTTGTTTGGTGAAAAGAAAAATAAAGGATAGAAGAGTCACAATCTTCAGCCCAACTAACTAACAAAAGCCCGGAGTCCTCTGCATTGCTGAAGACAGCTGTCCATTGGCTTTTCCATGTATTCCTGCATTTCCATGTTTTCCCAGAGCCATGTGTTAACCATGTGCAGAAAACTCTGTTCCCCTCAAGAGAGAGCAGGACAGAACATTGCTCTAGATACCAGCATTTAGCTGGCAACAAACCTTTTCCAGGACTTTCTCAAACTTGCACACCTGATGCTGTTGAGAGTCTTCACTAGGGCTCTCTCATAGCTTTCAGCTCCTCTGCTCTTTTTGCTCACGAACTTTCAGAAAGCAATAGATGCGCCAAGTGAAATTGTTACTTGACCAAAACCAATGTGAGCTTTACCTCCAGATCAGACACCTAAATTTAGGTGTCTGCCTGTCTGATAGGCTCAGTGAAGCCTGTTTACTCTAAAAGAAACTCTCGATAGGTTGCCTGCTAAATGACTTCTTAGTCTACGTCTGAGCTTCCAGTGCAATCTGTGCAGTGACCAACACAACACATACCTCAGATGGAGACATTGCATAGGTTTCTTAGCATTAAACCCTATCCTACTGAATCAATTCAGTACTTCAGTTCTTGAAAGCATTCACACAGGACTGGCATCTACCATGCAGGATCTGAGTTACCCACACACTTTCTCACCAGCAGCTGAAGATGAAGTGAGATACTCTAAAGCACCTGAAATTTGGCAGCTAAATTGAGCCCTAGCTTCCTCCATCTGAAAGGGGTTTGTTTCATAGGTACTAGAGAAGCATAAGCACTGCCTGGATCGAGTTCATCTTGTGTAAAGCCCAAGTGTGAAATGGGTGAAGTACACATAGCCAATGAAGGTGAGATGCAATTTGTTGCCTATACCTTTCTTTTGGTGGCAGAGCGTGCCCGCGTTAAGGGCAGAGACTGCAAGTGTTTCACATTCATCATCGTAAATTAAGACCAGCAGCTACGTTCCCCAATTTTAATGAAACTTGACTATTTCAGTCTTCCTATGCAAGCAATTAAGTTTCTTTTTTCCATTAATTAAAAATGCTGCCTGCGTGCCTGCTCTTTGTTCATTTTACTTAAGTTTATTGTTTGTTAAGAAGCTTGGCCCACTTCCAGCAGGAAGCTTTGATGCCTCTCCTGATGGGCCAACCCGGAGAACCACATGGAATTTTTATTCCTCATTTCTGTCGTAGTGGCAGCAGTCAGAAATAAATAATGTCCAGCTAAAACTTGGAAACAATGACAACCAGGAGAAGGTTTCAGGGGGAGAAAAATCAAACTATGTGGAAAACATTGGCAAAGTCTGTTGACAATTTAAACATCATTCTGCAGACAGCACTTACCTGGGGCTGTCACAAAGACACTTTATTTCTCAGAGGATTGGTTTTGATTAATACGAACGTGCATATTAAGATAATTAAGCACAGAGGGGTGAAACTATTTGAAAACAGCCTAGCACAAGACAAAAGTTCAACACCACGCTGGGGACAATAAGAGGAAGGCCTGCCATACTGGCTCAGACTGAGGATAGGGATCTTTCCTCATGTCAGGCTCTCCAACAGCAGCCAAAGGCAGTTGCACAGGCATAAGCGCGAGAGCAACGCGGTACACGCCACACTTCCCCGAGAGCAACAGCGGCTCAGGGGCTGGAGCGGGTGAGAAGACACCCAAGAGGGGAGCATGGAAGTGTGATTCAACAACATAGGTATCTTGAACATCAATACTGGCACTCACTGGAAAAGGAGGCTAAAGTTAAAAGGATTTTTAGGGGAATTTGACCAAGGTAATTTCTAAAAACAAAAAGGTGAAGGGAAAGCATTGGTTCTTGCTTCTGCTTCATTTTGACACGTATAGCTGGCTCCATGCAGGTTCCCACAAATCAAATCTCATGCGTATATTTCACTTTTTGACAGGGACCTAAACAAATGGGTTCTGAGGAGGTGCTTGAAAGGGAATGAAGAGGCATTTCAGGGAGATATTTATCTCTGGAAAAGAACTAATTGTTCAATTAAAATGCACTCTTAAAGCCACTTAAAAAGAAGGCTTTCTAACATTCTTTGACACAATCTAATTTAACTGCAGTCATCATGTGTTTTTCTTCTTCCCCTCTCTCTCATTTTCCAAAGTACTATTCAATATGGCAATTTAATAAAAACTAAATCTAAGAATCCTTTTTGCCCATCGAAAGAACACAGATTACAATCTATGCAACAGCTATCTGGATGACTGCATATTTTACACAAATGCAAATGACAGGGAAAGCTGTTCTTAATGGAAGACCTTACACAGCTGAAGGTAGTTCTTTCCATTCAAGATATTTCACAAAGAAAGAGAATAACAGCAAGAACTACACTAAAGCAGTGACAAAGTAAAAAAAAAAAAAAGAACACAGCATTCCTCTTTTAAAAATATAAGTAACATCATCTCTACCATAATTAATCAATTAATTTGAAAATAGGATGCTCAACCCGAGGTCTGCCAGCCAGCCTACTTAGAAAGCATTTAGAAAGAAAAGGTTTTCACTGCATCCTCTGACTGATTCCTATAACTATTTTTTTTTAGCAATTTTTTGTTTTTTAGTGTATTAAAGACTTTGCAAGTTCTTAAGACTGTCAAGCAAGCCCCCAAACTCTGGATGACTCAAGGCAGTAAGTAGGAGTTCAGCATTTGAGCCTGTGTACTGAATTTCTTTTGAACTGGCCACTACCTGAGCATACTCAGTGATCGGTATCACTCCATCAGGCCCCCAGATATTTACAAAAATTAGGGTCTATATTCAAGCACTTTGAAGAATCAGGGCCTATAAACTGAAGTTAGACTTCAGGAAACATTTGATTAAGCTCTTTTAAATCAAAGAACCAGCAGTTTAAGAAGTTAAAATAAGTGATCTGGAATAAAATATTTGCTTCAGATTGTTTGTAGCTAATAAGAGTAGTAAATCTGTATAAGGTTGTGTGTGACCAGAGTGACTAAAAGTAATGTATAATGAAGGGAGGAGCAGCCAAAGCATATCTAATTAATATAATTTAGACTGTTGTTCCAAGATTTCATGGGAATATTAAAAAACCATTTGGGTTTAAGTGCTCCAGTTCCATTAAGAAGTGAAACAGTCCAAGATCAAAGTGGTTGTTTTCAGAAGGTCTCCTTATACACTGCTCATGGCTATTGCTGCTTTGCAGTGGCAGCCACCTTTCACTGGTTTATGTGAGAAGCACAGATTAAGTTCTATAGGTTAAAAAAAGTGATAACTAAAATGCTTTTCTATGCAGGCATAAAAATTCACCTCTGCCACATCCAGAGATGTGTAACTAAACTGAAGCCACCGTGGCTTAACTGGGCGCGCCTTGCTGGAGCAGGCTGGGGAGCAGGGGCTATGACACAGGTTCTGAGTGCCTAAATAAACCCCATACTGCTCTTCCCCGAGCTGAAAACCTGTCAGGACTCTCAGCAACTGTGACAGGCAAATATGGAATTGAAGTTCATCTCCTGGATTCACATCAGTTCCATCAATAAGAAGCTGTCATGGTTTTGTAAGGAACTTCTTCAGCTTGGTGGCTGCAGTGGAGGCCTAGTAAACAGTTCTTGGACTTTCCTCGTGCTCTGAGGTTTGGCTATCACTTAAATACCACTATTTAAGGATAAGAAGGGCAAGATGGAGGCAACCACACAGACCCTGCAGCCAAGAAAAGACAGAGCAACAATGTTAGACCAGAGATGTCCCTGTAATCCACAATGAGACATAGAGACCCCATGACAGAGCTGGAGACTGTGAGTCAGAGGGAGTGAGTAGTTTAGATCCCAACCCAGAGAACTAGGGTTGCAGCATCATGTCAGAGCAGCCTGTGCAGGGCTGCCCAGTAAGTGGGAGACCCCGAGCTGGAACGAAGGAGAGCTGATGAGGAGCACTTCTCCTCAGGAGTGTGATAAGCAGCAAGAGACATCAGGGAAGGACTGACTGCAGATGCCATTCCCTGCCCCCAGCACTGCTTATGGGGGGAGGAAGTAACAACACTGGGCTCAGGTCTCTGAGCCAGGGAAGAGAGAAGGGATGAGGGAAAGGTGATCTTAAAGAGCTGGTGGCACTTCCATCGTTCACCCTACTCTATATTATTTTTCCATTGGATATTTCTGTTTGTCATGTTTTAGTTTGAGGCAGATTAAATTAGGTTTCATTTCCTTCCGCAAGCTGAGTAGCCTGGTCCAGGACCGTAAGCAGCAACTAAGACCCTCCCTGTTCTTCAACAGTTCTGAAGTCTAGGGTACTTCGGTTTGATCATGGTCTTTTGTCCCTGTCTGGGCCTAAACCCCGACAGAAGCAAAAATAGCGCTTGCCCTGTTTAATCCAAGTTCAACCTTAGCCTAACACCTTTTGGGCAAAGACTTGTGATCCTGGTGGGTAAGAAACAATTCCACAATTCATTCAACATCTGTTTGCCACTTTCTTTGAAACCTAATAGATGGGCCACATCACGTGGAGAAAAACAGAAGACACTTCATGCGTACTCTGACTGAAGCACTTTTGTGAGGTATCACAAACAATTATTAAAAAGGAAAAAAGTCAGATGTAAGGATAATTTATCTTTAAATTACACCCCCAGGTAACTGTGCAGGTAGGAAACAACTGTGACTTTGTTTTGATTCCTGTGTCCCACACACGTCCCTTTCACTCTTCTTCCACCCAGATTCTGTTGACCTGACAAGAGATGACAGCTTGCTTCCCGGGGCTGTAGGTGTTTTGCCCTCTGATTGCATTATCACAGTACAATCAGTGTGATCTCTGAATGTTTATATAACCTAGTTGCTAAAGTTTCCCTGCTTTGCATGATCAAAGTTTGACCAGTGATTTTTGTGAACAGTACAATAATTAAAAGGCTGGTTTCCAAGCTAACCCTTGGCTTCAAGTCTAATTTCATAAAAAAGGAACTCAATGAAGTGTTCTGCAACATAAGATAAGGCTGGGTAAGTGGAGGTGAATAAGAGTTCTGTTTCAAAAGTGACCTACTAATCAAAACTCTCTGATGTGAATGCATTTACTTTGGTTTTGACTGATCATACTGGAAAGCGAAGCTTTTTTCTTTTTCCAAGCACAGACTGAACAAGTGACAAAGTCTGCACCTTCGCTCTGCAAGAGATATAGGATAGTTCAAGTCTCTGAAATGCCTTCCTACCCTCAAGTAGATCAACATTCCTGTCCAGCTTACTACTGGGCAAACTTACTGCAAAGTTACTGAGGGTGCCTTCGACCCCTTCATCCAGGAAAGTTCTAATAGGAGCTAGATGGAGGGTTGTCTTTGTTTCTCCCAGCACTAGTCACAGAGGGTCATAGAATAGAATGGTAGAATGGCAGGGGTTGGAGGGTACCTTTAGAGATCTAGTCCAACCCCCCCACAGTTCTTTCAGCAAAAAAAGACCCGGAAAACTAAATCACCTTTGCTTTCTCATCCCTTTGGCTTTGGGTGTTATTTAAAAATGCAGATAGGGCACAAGGTATTCAACAACATTAGCAAAAACACCTAACCCTAGTGGAGGTTTTTTTTGTTTGGATTTGGGGGGGGGCTTGTTTTGGGTTTTTTTTTTTGGGAGGGGGTGGGGTGAGTTATTTTTGTTTCATTTTGGTTTTGTGTTCTAAACTGAGCAGGGTAATGAATTGCTCTTCCTTTCACAAGGTGAAAAAACATGGACCCAAATGTGAAAGTTTAAGTTTTAATGAGTGTGATTCATGCAATATTTCAGAACAATATTTCATTGAAGTCTGTAATTAAGTTTATATATTTAGCAAGGAAACAAAAAAAACTTCAGAAAACAGCTCAAACAAATAAAGAACTTTCCACTGATGAAAAATGTCAATGCAACAAAAAGGCAAAAGATTGTGGAGACATAACAAAAGAAATTAATCTTTTACAGTCTCAAGCAACTGCGAGTCAGAAGGCAACTCAACCAAGTCCTTTTTTTAAAGCAAGTTCATTCAGCCTAAGTGAGAAGAGAGTAAAGGGGGTGCAAGAGCTAGAAAAAAAGCAGCTGTAATTGTTTTACAGTTTGCTGGGAAACAAACAAAAAAGAAATGGTGACAAATCTGTAGGAAACTGGCCATGGATACATTTTAAGAAAACAATTTTTTATTATTCTGAAAAGAGACACCCCAGTACCGTAAATTCTAAACAGGCTCAACCTGGGTAACAGCAGTTGTCCTTTTCATAACATCCATACCGATCCCCTCATTACTTCTTTTAAATTGTAATGATCTGACAAGGCTGATTTGCACTTTACTTGGATATAACAACAGTAGTAGCAAACTGATAAAGCTTAAGAGTAAAGTAGCTTATTAGTGCTGGCAGCTTAGCCAGCAGACACCATAGAAAGGATTTGCATCAGAAACTGAATCCCCACCCTTTGCTTTTCCACTGACAACAGCAGAACATACAGGGCCCCAACAAATCAATCACATCNTCACCTTTTGTGCCTGAGATGATGCCCAGGAGAAAGGACAACTGTTGCAAGAAGAATGTGGCCAACCTGTTCTGTGTCACAAGGCTGTCTGGCAACGTTTGTGTCTTAGTAGCTTCAGTCTGATTTCTTCCACGTCAGTTGCCCAAAAGACCTGCTGCTCCTCTGTACTACAGCTGCATTCTGTACCACATTTTATTCACAGAGTTGAGCCTGAAGGTACACACTTCAGCACGGAACCACCAGAGACTGCTTCGAGGTAAAGTCGATGGTACATTATCGTTAAACACAATAACAACATACTACTTTGACCACCCTGAACATCAAGAGGGTAAATGTTCAGGAACAATCTTTATTTTAGCACCTGAAAAACACTCTGAAGTTTTTTGGTTTTGTTTTTCTTCCCCTTGAAAAAACTATGAAGAGTGTAAAAAAATACCAAGTTTCAAACTATGTGCTTACCAAACGAGCTAAACGTGATATGAGGAGTTTGATGTTCGATTTGGTGCAGGAAGAGCAGCTGAAAGAGGTGGAGAGCTGCTGCATTTCAAAGTGAAATTCTGAGCTAGCCTCCCTACAGGAACAAAAGCAGGCAACCTGAGATCAAGCTGCTTATCTAAGCAACAACTGCAAGATGAAAGACAAAGCCCTTGCTGCATGTGAAAAGGTATTGCCTATTTTATCTTTTATACATCAGTTGCATCAAGTACTGACTACACACAGGGTGTCAAATAGTGGATTCTCAAATGCTTACAGGGAAGGGACTTTAAAAACGACAACAAAAAAAATACCTTATAAGCCCGGAATTTAAGTCAGTTTAAAAACCAAGCCTGACCTTCATGTGGCGACAACAGGTTGCAGACTTCACGCTGCAGTGTACTAACAAAGCCTTTATATACTGTTAAAAGGGATGTGGTGTAAGCTCAGACTCCAAATATCTTAGTGCCCCAGCACAAAAGTTCAAATTCCAACAGGGCTGACTCAGTCCTTCCTCCTTCCAAAGTACATAAATCTAATTCCATGCAGTTTCACTCTGACAGGAATTCTTAAAAGCAGGGGTCCTCCTCCCTGCTGTGCCGAAGCCGAGGGTTCCCTCTCCTGTGATATTTTCTGCTGTTTCCTGCCATTCTTCACGAGAGAACTGGCTGGTGGGCTCCGTGGTTACGTGCTGACGTTTGACACGTTGCTTGGAGAGCCAAGGACAAGTTACAGAAATACAAGTGACTTGTGGTAATTTATATAGTTAGTGCAGAGTAATTCCAAATACTGGTTACGTAAATAAACCCTAAACTACACTTTAAGATGATTTCACCTACAATGTTTAAGAAGAGTGGCATCAAATCCAAAATTCAAAGCTATTGTTTGTTTGCCTACCAACAATTTATTAAGTATTCTTGCATGCTAGCAATCTTCAGGACACACTAAATGTGCAGGGAACTTACAGTCAGAGTTTTCTGCCCGACATCCATGCTGCATTGGCTTAAAATATTAACTGTAACTCCTCTATCCTCAGTAGGGGCAGGGAAAGCCACATGAACATCAGTAAAAGCATCACCAAAATCCCCCACCTAGCCCAGCAGGTGATACTTGTTTAAAAAAATGGAATAACTTTTTTTTCCCTATTGTTTAAATTTTTAATTCTCATAGTGGCATTGAGAAAAAAAAAAGTAAAAAAAAAAAAAAAAAAATCAAGTGTGTTCTGCAGCTCTTCAGCTCACGCTGAGCAAACCCAGCTCCTCTAACTGCACTGGGCTTCTTCCCACACAACTCCTTTCCAGAGTTTTTGTGACTCCAGCAAGGGAGAAGTCTGTGGATCTAGAGCAACAACTTCAGAGACACACAACAGAAGCAGAGAAAAGATAATGATGAGCTGAACTGAAGCATTCCAGCCCGTGAAGTACAAAATATGACTATCTCATGCAAGATAAACAGGTAGAAGAACAGCTGGTTGAGATTTCAGCCTGTGATGATAAAGGAATGAGTCATCATCCATCACAATGAATACACTCTTAAGTTAAATCATTTGATGTGGTAACTTAAAACCACATTCAATTTTAGATTCTTTTCTAAACCTACATCAAAGAAGAGGAACTTGCAATAATTTTCATTAAACACCACAGATTTACACAGGTACTCCAGTACTTTGACATCTTTCTTAGTACTTCTGGAGCTTTATGAAGTATCTGAGCAAACAGGAAAAAAAAAAAGAGACAACAATGTAAATGGGGAAAGATGTATATGGGGCAAAAAAGCCTCCAGTGATTGCCCAGCAGGCCACAGCACAAATGGGCAACAAAAGGGCTTTTTAAAAGCCTCGTCAAATGCTGCAACCTGACTACACCACTTTGGTAGCGCCGTTATTAAACCGCTGCAAAAAAAGAACAACTGCCCATGTAATGAGATTGTACTTTTAACAACTTCAGTGGTATGTAAGCACCAAAATTACCATACCAGCTCAGAGTGACTGCTGGCCTCTTTATACTGCTACTCAGGGTTCCAGACTGAAATGTTTCAGAGGTGCAAGAAATTTCAAGGGAAGTCTGCTTCCAGTATGAACACATATCTATCTCTATATACATCTGTATATCTATCTATCTATATATATATATGCATCTTTTTTGCAGATTAATAGGTGTGGGGCTTTTTCTCTCCAAGTGCACACTAGCCATCATACTCTTTTCCACATCTCCTAGACAGTAAAAAACATAATTCAAGGGGGAATTCAGGGCAGAGTAATACCTCTTTGATAGAAAAAGAGGTACTAACAACTTCTTTGTGAACAATATATATTTACATCATGCTGCTTTTTGAAAGTGAGCGGATCTTCTAAAGTTGTAAATCATGTTAGAGGTTTGACAGTAAAGATGACTTGGAGATTACAGCTCCAGTAGTTCTGAAAGTATATAATTAAACACAGCAATGGTAATTTTTCCAGTGACCTGGACTTCTGAGAACAATGACAAAAGCACAGAGGTGCATTAGTACTGTATCCTATGACCACAGTAGCCTGATTTTAAGGGGATGCAGGGAATAACTTGCAGAAAGATGGTGCAACAATTCAAAGAGTGTGTGCAGTTCACTCACCAAATCAGCATTAAGAAAAATAGTTACAAGGATCTTTCGGTTAAAGCAGCACGAGAAACATGCTTCCTGCATTTCTGTGACGAGAAACACGGGAAAAACATTCCCAGGTAGGATTTGTTTTGTGACACTTCCTCAGTGATAACATTTTGCAATGTTATACCAGAAGGAGGAATTCTGTGCTTGTTTGAACAAGATGTAACTTAGGGAGACCCTATCTTGGGAGAATGCAGCACATGCTGACTGATAAAGGAACCCTGCCTAGCTGGAGGCATTTTAAGGGTTGGCAGAAGCAGGATGCAGTTACCATTTCCTATCAGGCTGACAGCTTTGGCATTCAGTGTCAATGAAATCTTTGAACTGAACTGAATTAGTACTGTGCCTCTACTGTACACATTTGGGAAATCACTGGGAAATCACTGAATTTGGGAAATTCACTGAGGTGCTGGAATACCTTATGTGGTAAAAAAAAAAAACCAAACACCACCACCACCGTCTTAATTTGATTTGAAAACAATTGGGGCTGTTTCTCAGCGTAAGTTTGGTGCCATTTGACAGTTAATCCTGTAGGTATTTTCAAGTTAAAGGGCTAGAAAGAGGCTGGCTGCTTAGAAGTTTGGTATTCCATCTGTCCTTTAAAGGTCGGCATTTCAAGAGTTAAGGGGTTTACAGCAGCATCAGCTCATCCTCTATGCAAAGATAAGCATCTTTTCCCCTGATAAATGCAGAGAGACTTCAGGTCCATTAAGAAAGCTGCTAGAGACCACTTTATTCAGCACTGGCATTTTTTCATGACCCTCGTACAAGCTTTGCACTTCCATCTTGTGCTTGCTGTCCCAATGTTAATTCTTACTTAATTAGATTCAATCGCCGAATTTTAACAAATGTTTCTTCTCCTGCTGCTCCTTTCTAGCTACAAAATTAACACCATTGTGTGGAATCTGAAGCTCTTTTCCTAATGTACTTAAGACAAAACAAAATAATTTACATAAATACAACAAGAAACATCACATTACCATACAGTACTTGACTGAGGAGCTGCAAATATGTTTGAGTCTTGAAACAATTCCCTGAGACACCATTCAGATAATTTTAAAAGCATTGCGGAAGTTTGTTCAATGGCCTGCAAGTTGTTTTCCAGGCTCTCCCGAAACCAGATCTCCTGTCCCCCTCAGGACAATTTTCTTACGTGCTTTACCTACCAATCAATTTTAAAGCTGTGCAGAGCCAGCTAATAGGAAAAGCTAAATCAGACCTAGGCCTTAGTCTTCAGAATGCCCTAGTATCAAGATGTACAAGCAGACTTACCTATTTGGCACAGGGAACACAGTCTTTGCTCTACAGAAAACTTTCCAGTTTTCAAATTCTTGAGAGAACTGACAAAAGGCTGATCATTGTTTAACTGAGGGAACCCATTTGTGCATAACCTACCAAAATTAACGCTCCAGAGGTAACAGAAGCCAAAGGATCAGTTCAAACACACATCCAGCATCATTCAGCCAAGGAGCTTTTGAAAAACTCAGGTGAAAACACTTTTTCCAAAAAATCTCAGGTCGGTGGGGCTGGAGAGAGGGAACAAATCGCCAAGAAAATCTTTGGCATGAGTGCATACAGTACAACTGCATTTCTGAAGGAATCTAATCCTTCTGGTATGCACCAGCCTGTCTAAAGTAGCCCTTCTTAAGTCATCCGCTCAATGTTGCACAGAAGTTTGTCTGAAATCCAGTTTTATGTAACCAGGATTAACAGGGATGATGGTTTTTGGACAACAGTTATCTTAAAGTGATCTGACTTATTATGAGCCAAGTTTAAAATACAATCTTAAAATAAAGTCTACTGATCAAAGTTCTATGTCAGAAGCAGAAATTAAGTTGTCTGTTAACAGCTATCCAGCCAAAGAAATCTCTCTGCATCAACTTGAGGATGGTGAGGAGGCAGGGCACAGATAAAATAGATAGAATGAAATAGTTATTTTTTGCATTTATTTGCAGCATGGTAACTTAAAAGACTGGTGCACACAGTATTATTAGAAGTTATGAAATTATGTTTACATAACCAATATGTTAGTGAGAAATGACTTATGCCTGTATTCTGAAGTGGCTAATCCAAATCAATTCAGGTAAGCAAGACATTATGTATAGCTTATTTTAAACATTCACTTCAAATTGCAATAATGTTAAATACAAAGTACTTGTATAGCCAATTTTATTAGCCAGTTTAAGTCATAGGGTCCTTCTAGCACATTTTTACCTACTTGCACATCAGAGTATTTTTAAAACCCATGGTGAATTATATGTGGGATCTTCAACGTCTCAAAAGGTTCAGCACAGCAATGTCCTTGCCCTTGGATTTCAAACCTGTATTTTATTTATTACAGAAGACTTATTTCATTACAGGTTTTTTTAGAGGATATTACATGAAAACCAGCTTATTTCTTTTGATTCGTTATGTCAGTATTTTAACCTTTACCATACTGTTTAGAGAAACACAGTAACGTGCTATTAAAACATATAAAAGGCAAACCTCGGTTCTAAGGAGCAAACATTTATCAAATAAAAAATGGGTAACAGATTGCATAGTGAAGAGGGATGCTAACAGCAAGGTATGGTAACATATGGTAAGATACCTACAGAAAATGCTCAGTGGTACTACCTCTGTAGAGCCTGAACCACATTCTGGAGACACTGAATACACTCAAAATGGGCTTCTTGCATAGCTTCTTCATCAGAAGGTTGTCGCCAGATTGCGCTAGAGAGAAACACAGTGAGTTGTCCAAAACATTCAAGTAGTAAACTAGAGGAATTGTAACAGTTCAAATCTACAAGCCTTTTTCTTATCACATTGCACTCAACCTTTTTTCTCCTTTTCTACCTTTTGGCACAAGTATTTTGGGCTGGTGGTGGTGTCAACTATCTTGCTTTCATTTCTCTTACTAGTTTCCAAAGCCGTTTGAGTATATCAGAGTTCAAAGGAAGAGCGAAGAAGGTACAGTTCTTGCAAAGTGAATTCTGCATATGCATGGAGCCAGCAGACTACGGAAATATTTCAGAGTTAGGTGGGAGACTTGTGTTACCGAGTGGCAAGAACAAGAAAAGTCAAGTGAAACAAAGCAAGCAAATAACAGAGATTGGCCTCATTAAAGAAAATCCTATTAAAAGCCTTACCAACTTAAAGCTTGACAAAGAAAGCATCTTCTGCTAACGGCTTTACTGCTGTGACCCACAACTAGAAGCCTACCTGCAAGACCAGCGTCCTGGCCCCAAACTCTTCTTCACTGGCAACGCTTAGTCTCTTCAGAAGGAAGAGGGGCATGTAGTGACACCTGAAAACTGCATTTGCATCTCAAATATAACATGGTATATACTACGAGGATCAGTAACTTACTGCAACTCTTACTTCTTAGAGTGCATTTTGTTGGCAACTGAGTATCATTTCTGGGTTTCAAACATGATTTTACTGGAGGACAGTCTGCAAACTGAACTATGACAATGCTCTACACAACTGGAAAAAAAAAAAAGCCATTTTTCCTGCAAGATGCATTTGACACTACAAGTGAAAAATGCTTACAATTGCACTGTGGTAACACTGGTGTAAGACAAATCCATTTTAAGCTGTCTTCCTTATACCACATCTACTTTGATGGGAATTTCTAATCAAAGTGAATCCATTTATTGATTCGATTTTGTCCTGCGTTACAGTGCCCTGCATGCTTATGTCTGAAAAGATAACTGACGCTGCTTGAAGAGACCAGAAAACAAACAAATGCCCACAGAAAGGGGAAAACCCCAACAGCAGAACTCTGCTTTTTACAACACACAATTCTTTTCATGAAACTACTTGTGTGATACTGCATCAAACAAGCAAATCTCAGACATTTGGTGTCATCAGTACTTCATCAGAAGACAAAAGAAAGGACTGTGTGCCTTAATTAAGGAAAACAGTTTAAGGGCATTAGTCTTTCTTTTGAAAAAAATCACAACCCAAGATATCTGGAAACAGACAAACTAAAATTCCCTGCCATGTTACTACAGCATAATTCTGCTTTTCTGAAGGGTAAGATGATTTCCAACACAAACAGAAACATCTCCCTACTTGTTATAACAGTAAAGAAACTGGAGCTGTCCCTTTTAAGATAATGCTTAGGAAATTATCCTTTATTATTTTAGAGCTCCCCAAAGTAATATATATAAAATAACTTCTGAATAGACAGCTCACAAAATCCAGACCGTAGATAACATCCAAACAAATTCTTTTGGTTCCACAACACAAAAACAGACGATCTCCATTATGCTACTTCAGACTGTTGGCAAAAGAGCTAGTACCACATTTCAGCAGTCACCCCTCTCCCTTCTGATCCTGCCAAGGGCAATTACATGCAACTTCTAAAAGCCAGCAGGTAAGTATTACCAAGGAAATGATGATTGTCACAATGCAACAGAATATTAAGGCCAGTGAATAATAACTGAATATTTATAAATAACACTAGTTTCTATTAAAGCCTGCTTTTCAAAATATAACCAGAACAAAAGCACAACAATTCTGTAGTGTACCAAGTGTATATTTCAATTCACTGTATGCAGTCTAACAACAAATTTGGTCATAATTTACCAGATATACATAAATGACTTAAGTAGTAAAAGAAGATTTAGTTCCAAGAGAGTAAGTTCATACCTTGAGGAAAAAAAAAAAAACAAACCAAAAACAAACAAACAAAAAAATGGAAAATACATTAAGAATGTAGAGCCAGGTCCAGTTTCTAAGCATTAAGTGAGCAGTATTCTAATAAAGCAGATTTAGGTGAATTTCAGATATATATATATATTTTTATATATAGACAGATCTACCAATTGTAAACTATGGTTTTAAAGGGGATAAATGGGATGGAAAAAATCTTTATGCTATACTTACATATTCACAAAGCAGAACATTACTTTAACGTTTAAAATACTTTCTCATTCATATCATCTTTGCCCAACTAATTTCTACTTTGGACCCCACCAGAATTACACATTACTCATTTCAGTCTAAAACAATAAGAATAAATGTATTCTTCAGTGTAAAAAAAGGCATCCCCCCCCACCCCCCCCCCCCCCCAAAAAAAAATGTTTTGGTGGGTTTTANCCCTCTCCCAAAAAACTAATTGTCTGTCAGGTTTACAATGATGTGGAAACTACCAATGAAACAAGGGGATGATTAAAAAAAAAAAAGCATTTTAATTCCCATATAACTGTAGTTCCAACTTATCTCGGCTTCAATCAGCAAAAACAATGTCTTGACACGTTACTGTCCTATCGATGTGAAGGACAACAATAAAGCTTGTCTCTTTATATATATACCGACTTGGATCAGATGGAGCACCATTAAGATTCTGTCCGTCAAAGCATAGTTCAAATTCATGCTCACAACTAGCATAAATTAGTTACCTAATACAAAATAAGGAAAAATATACTCATTTTAAAATTTAACAAAGCTGAAAAATACGGTGACCCTCAATTGGTTTTTATACAGTACTGTCACACTGGCCTAGCTATGTGTTATGATAAATTCTCTGCATATTTACTTCTTCTGACATAATAGTACATTAGATGTATTGTTCCAACGATTGCCTGAATTCATTTGCCTTAGGCTAGACAACACAGAGGAGTTTAAGATGAAGGTGTAATGCCCTCCCCTCCCTAAGAAAGAGGCCTGAAATCATTGGTACAGTATCATAAGCTTAGGAAAAAAAAATCCACATGGCTACAAAAAATTCAAGTTTCAATGCCTCCTAGAAAACTTGAAGTAAAGAGCGTAGGGAGCATATCACCCTGAAAAGCAGACAACTCAAAAGAGCATTATTTTGCTTTGGACTTACTGTTTTTCTTAAAAAGAAAAAAAAACAACCCAGCAAATGAAGTCAACAAGTGAAATGTAGTCGGTTACACGAAACGCTTGCAACAACCCAGGAGGTATAAAAGAATAAAAAATAGTTTGTGTTCATTTTAATGACGAACCATGGGCACAATAGCCTAGTGTCCAATTCACATCACAAACTAGCCAAAAACCGGACAAGTAAGAAATTACCAACCAAAAAGTTGTTTAATTATGACACTTTCTCCATTCCTTGAATTTTTATTCTGTGGGGGCTGAGGTATACACCAGGGAAATCAAAAAAGTCTGAGAGGAGGGGGGCCTTAGAGGAAAGAGGAAACATTGTTACATCAAATACCCTTCAGCACGACTATTTCTTTTTGACTAAATGCCAGAAGAGTTACCCATGCCCTGATCAGTCCATTATTTTCATTATTGGTCATTTCTTCTGCGAGATCATTTTGGAAATGACAAACCGATAACAACCTTCTGGAAAATTCAAAACTGTGGAGAAACAGACGCTAAATTAATGCCATTATTATAACTTCTCCAGTGCTTATCACCCATACCACCTGCCAGCATAGACTCTAAAGTTTTAAAACCATATTGAAATATGGCGTTGGCATTATCTGTGATGCATATTTCAGTGACTGGCTTTCAACCCATCAGAATACGGGAGAGGTAAGGTTTGTATGGCAAAGACATACTTGTGGAAACAAGAGCCACTAGCCCAAATTAGCTTCACTGGTTCACTGACAAAGTACAAGTGGATTTGGGAAAGCCGTCTTTGTACTTCCATACAAGTCGCAATTTTCTTCATTCATGTTAACAGATACATGAATGTGTTAACATAAGTACAGTTACTACTATGTCTGAATAGGACCCAAGTAGCTATATCCTATAAATAATAAAAAATACATTTTTCTTTTGATAACTGACTGTAGATGTGGACTCTGTATAATTCAACCAAATGGTTGTATGCTGTACAGTCCTGTGCAAATATCATAAAAAAATTAATAATCCTTTTTTGCTATAAGGCCTTGACCCTACATTTTTCACAGCAACACAACTACCATCCAGCCTGTACCATATTTCTCAAGCCTTCAGTCCAAAAATTCCAATAGTCAATCCACGTAGTGTCCGTTGGCGGCCCCCTGAAGCCATACGCTCCGTCAGTCATCCAAAGGCATACAAACTTCTGCAGATTCATCCCACCGAGACTGGTCGTTCTGTTCTTCCACATCATCACCAAGCTCCTCGTCACCTTCTCCCACTTCATTTTCCTCATATTCTTCATCCCGAGGGAAATCTGTGTCCTGCACCTGGTCTGCTCCCTCTTGCCCTCCAGGCTGAGATTTATCTGCACAGTCTACACAAACTCCGTAACGTCGTGATCCGTGTCTTATTCCAACACTGGCTGCTAGCATGAAAATCTTCTTACACACCATACATTTATACTTTTTATCCTTTTTATGCACCTATGGAAGAGAGATTTTGACAGCTGAACACATGCATTCTGGGTTACATTTGCATATAAAACCAAACAACTGTTAATAATAATAACCAACCATTACCAATACAATTTTTTTTTGTTTTTACCTCTTCCAAGAAGTACCCCAACACTGCTGATAGAGAAGTACTACTAGAGATCCATCCTGCCTACAATACCCACAGCCAAACTACCTGCTTACTGCTCAGCAGGCAGCTCAACAGCTGCCTGTGCCGTGGGCAGGTGAGTACTTGTTTTATGACTATTCTACAGAATAAGACTGAAAGGCAGTGAGAACAGTGCAAGCACTTATATTGCACACAGCATCATATCTCATTTGGAAAACTGCCTTTACAATTTTAAGTCCTAGAAACACTTAGAACCAGCTGAAGTTATTAAATTTGGTGAAATTCTAAGGGCAAGATTTTCCTTCCACAACACCTGCCTTGCAACACAACCAAGCCTAACATCATCTTTCCATGTCCCTTTGGGGAATTGTGTCCTCTTCTGTGAGTGAGCTTGTGTGTAAAATGACAAGGCTTGTTGACTAAATATAAAATTTTATTTTGAATTTGGGAGTATGTTACTCGTACAAGTAACTGAATTCAGTAATCACACGTAATAATTACCATCTTGGAAAAAAATTAATGTTATAGACTCCTATCTGGTGATCCCACAACAGCTTACAACTATATGCTTAAATATCTCATTTAAAGGCCACACTGAAAAAGTTGACATCTTGGCCAAAACAGAAGCTATCAACCAGATGAGGGGAAAAAAAATTACATCAAAATACAAATAGTTACTTGAGTCTTGCTGTATAATCTGTACAGCTGATATAACCTTTCAGATCCTTAGCCTCTTTCCTTAGCCTCTAGACTCCTTAATGACATTTCACACAAAGCAGAACGTTTTAGGTGCATGTTGAAGGGGTCTGCCTGCCCCCATCTGCTTGTGTGTTCTGCCTCTGACAGTGAGAGCACTTCAGTTAGAGCACAGGCCTGGGCTGAGCTCACTCTAGCTATATTCACCCTAACTTCATCATCTTTCCTGGAGGGTAAAGTATCTTCAGCTAAAAGAGCTGGTCAGATACAGCAGGACAGAAACCTGAAGTCCTACTCTATCCGTCCAGGTAGACTGACTGCCACTTGCTGTTGCTATCTTCTCTGGTAAGCCATAAAGCAAGGACACAGGTGGCATCACCACCAGTAAGGTGATAATGACCTGACCTCCTCTGCTCAGCCACAGAGTTGACCCGTGCCATCACTACATCCATCACTGCAGTCACCTACACACACTACAGAACAAAACGTTCTTCAGACTCCATAACATCGTAAGTACTCTTGTCCCTTCAGGCACTGGGGCTTCACCAGGTGGTAGGGGAGTAGGAGGAAAGGCAGCAGTAGCAGGGTGGAAAGAAGTGTATCTAAGATGAGAAGTCCAATGGAACACAATGAAGATGCTGGTTCTAAAATTTACCTAGGAGCTATCAACAGATACTTTTCCTACCAGTGGAGCATTTTAAAGAACAGTTAATCTGTTTGTAAGACCAAGCTAGTAATTTTATTATTCATGTTTAACAACATTACTGGCTAACAAAAAATTCATTTCATGATACCACCAGCTAGAAGTGGAAGTCAGTAACACTTAACACCAAAAGCTTTTTTCCTCACCTACATTCAAACTTGGAAGCTCACAACCACTTTTTCTGTTCACCAAGGAACAAAACACCAACTATGAGGAAGTAAGGTGGTGCAGTGGTTCTCAAAGGACTGAGGAAAGCTACCAAAACAGAGAGCTAGAAGTGCAATTTACCCCACTGTGTGTGCTAACCTATTTTTACTATCTGCAAAACGTTGCAAAATGACTTAAAAAAAATAAAAAAAAAAATCACAGCTTGGAAAAATGTGACCACCTCATCACTAATATGATCTTGCTTTTGTTACTCCCTTAAAATACACCTTGATTTCATATCATAAGTAGTATAATGAAGCCTTAATTTCCTTACAGACTAGATACAAAGTACCTCCAAAATACCCAAGAGAGATAATAATACTTGCTCTGGATCCTCAGACAAGTAGTGCTCAACTCAAATCCCGAGTTATGCAACGTGCACAGGACACAGTAAGCTCAACTGCTGATTACGATACTGATAAAATGCAAGCCAGAAGGACATTTACTTTCTGCATTTCAAATTTAAACAAATACTATAGCTTTGTCTAGTTGTTAAATTCAAGTATTTCACAACTACCCCAAGATATCGTGCAATTGCCAATTAACAGTGTCCTTGAAGAAAATGATGATGCAGCATTACAGAGCAAGATCATGAGCTATGTTCTATTGCAGTAACATTAAGCCAAAATTCCTTTTGGTTATCTACAGAATACTTACATGTACCACACCTCTTTATCACATCACTTTGAAAATCATCTTGCAAAGATCCCTATCAGAACTCCAGCAACTGTCTTGATACTGCACGTTACATTAAGAATTAGTTATCACAAGGAGATGTTTATCCTCATCCGTTTTAGATTAAAAGAAAATAATTTCCATTATGGCAACACAGAGAAGAGTGTTTATCCCAACTACCAAAACATCCAAAAAATCCCATAAAACCCCACTCATACATGTGCATACACACACGAACACTTGAGGTTACCTACCAAGGAATGTCTCTTTACATGCTCTCTTCGAGTAAACAGTTTCCCACAGATGTCACAACTGAAAGATCTCACGCCTGTGTGAATGAGCAAGTGTCTCTTTAGTGTTCTTCTGTATTTGGCTACGTAATTACAGTGTGGACACTTCAACTTGTTCATGATTAAAGCAGAGGAATCGCCTACAAGATAATAAACCATTGGGAGAAAAGATGATGAAACACAGAACAACTATTTCAATACGTTCTGCCTGGTGCACAGAAACAAACAGGTGCCAAAACAATAAAGCATCCACATGACTTCTCATCTGCCACATCAGGAAAATACCCGCCTGCAGAACCCACAAATAATGGTAGGTTCTGCATGTATGATCTTGCTAGAAAGACACCTACTCGCAACCATGGAATTTTTACTACACAGATACAGGATCAACTGATTGAAAAGTAGTCTTATTTTATGAATCAGAGTAAGCTAGCTGTACAAGTTAGCAGTATTCCATTTTCTAGAGGTCATTGACACCAGAAAACACTTTATTCTGGATTACAAAACATCTACCTCTGTGGTGTTTAGATAATTACAATCTTCTCTTCCAGTATTCTAATTAGAATTGTGTACAGAAAGTCCCTGCCAAGATTTGACTCTACAAATAAATAAAAAAGTATAACTATGCAAGGACAAATATTGACAAATGGAGCAGGATAGTAAGAGACAGCATAATTTTGAAATAGCTAAAAAGGAAAGTCACCGGTTCAGATCTTAGATATTCTCTCCCCAAAGTCTATTTTGGTCTAATAGGAGAAAATAGAGTAGAAAAAAATACTTCTGAAAGTAGCAACATCCCACTTCCTCCTTATGGTGGACGAGAGTTATTTACATATCCTTGGAGATGGATAACAGCTTGCTCAAAGGATATGTGCAAAACAGGTTTACTACAGCTGTCCATTACTGTGTGAAACAGAAAAGCACAGGATGTTGTGTCAGTTAGGCAGAAGGCCACACAGGAATACAAGGATTATTTTGAAAACAGGATACTGACTCAACTTACTACAGGCAAGGTAACTTACAAACATGATCATAACCATCTAGAAGCATCCCAAAAGCACTGGCTATGGCTAAATGAATATAGGTATAAGTGTGTCTAATATTCATGCTAGCAGGAAGAAAGCAAAATTAATTGTGTGTTACATGCATGGGCCCGTATGCCTGTATCTAAAACACCTCCTCCCAGCTTCAAAACCTATCACAAAATGGGAAGTTCAGTTTCACTAATATGCAAAAGTTATCCCTGGCATATTGGAGCATTCATTTTAACTGCATGTCAATGAAGTCTTACACACAACAGGGGTAAGACAGACAGGCAGACACAAGGGCTGTAAGATTTATGAGAATTTAATGGTTTAACAGGCATACTTTCTAAGACCCGAGTTATAATCTCTTGCCTGCTAGTGAAGTTCACCTTCTAATGACCGTAATTTCTTCCACTGTAAAAACCAAAATACTTCGAAGTAAACCATAAACCACATCCCAGTAATGATTCAAAGTTACAGAGAAGAGGTAGGCACTACTGCCACCCAATCCCTAAGATCCTCTTTTTACTGAAGGCTTTATGCATTTTAAGGATCTAGCAGTAGCTGTTTCCGATGTGGTGGTTTTTTTTGGTAAGTTCTCAGGCAGAAAAATAATTGCAGATAATTGCTTGCTTGAACTATTAAGAAAGGCATGTAAGTTGTGAAAGGGTAGGTTATATAACATAAGCTTGACTGAAGAGAGCTTCAATGATGGCTGCATTGAATCCAAAACCTTTACTGGAATGAAGCTTTTATTTCTAATAGTGAGAAGCATTCTCCAAATGCTCCAGCATCTACTTTTGAACTTATATTCAATGCTGTATCTTTATCATCCAAGTGTTCAATTTCAAAGCCTATTTGTCTGTAGTTAGCGTACTAAGCAGGAGGGGGGTGCGGAGGAGAGCTCTCAAATTGCTTAAAACTTCAGGTATCTTCATATTCAGGCACAAAATAAGAGCTGATATAAATCACATTCTGTTTTCACTTTTCCATACGCGTGAATTGCTGTTTCTCCCTCCAAGGAGGTACTCCTATTTACACTATCCAGAAAGGCAAACGATATAGAAGAAAATTATGTAAACACTTAATCTTATAAATCTCTAAACAAATTAATCAAATATTACTGGCAGTGACACAGCAGATAAAGAACCCCTATCGGAGGCAAAAAAACCCATCCTCTCCATCAGATATACTTGCCATTTTCCCAGGCGTCTTTTGGCCAAGATTCTGGCAGCAGTCCGTACTTGAAGTCACTTGAAGTAGCCGGCAGCAGTCCATACTTAAAGTCACTTGAAGTACCCGGCAGCAGTCCATACTTGAAGTCAGTTGAAGTACCCGGCAGCAGACCGTACTTGAAGTCACTTGACGTACCTGTTACAGACAAACTTACTTTAGCTTCCAAGGTTTTCATCAGCCATGTTGATTAGCAAAACATGTATCCTTTTTAAACCATGACAAAAACAGTTGCAAACCTTAAGGTAATAATTATAATATCTTTTTCACATCATCTTCAATCCTGAAATGAAATTAGATGTTTGAACTACTCCCCACAGCACCATTTCTTCTCCACATTCTGAGGGAAAAAAAAAAATCAAAACCTTTTTCACACTACAGGAACTTTCATGATAAGGATATTTATTCTCTCACTATCACCACAACAGGGCTACAGTTTTCTACTCAATTTTCTTCACAACCGCTTTGTGCGGTGACTCCATCTGGTCTACCACAAGCAGTTTAGTTGGTATAAAAGTAAACATTTCCTATCAGAGGCATGATTTCCTTATTGTCTTAAAACATTTCAGTGGTACATAAACTGCTTTAAATATCATTATTTATATAAAGTATCCTACAGCTATGTCTAAACCCTTCTTTTGAATAATCATCCTCATTACTCTACAACCACATCAATTCAAGAGACCATAATTACTTGGAATATACCAGCTTAAAAGCCTAGCTTGCATATTTATATTTGGTCTTTAGACAAACTCTTCGTGCTGTTTGCATGGTTTTGTAGCTTTTTTCCTCTTCAAAAACCAAAATAATTCAGAAGTGAACAGTGCCTTAATTGCACAAGAAAAAGATCCTTGCTTGTTTAATTCTCTACTTCTGTAACAAGAATTGCACGAGTCAATACGAAATCACTGTTACACAGTATAGAGCAGAAAATGACAAAAGAGTACACAAGCAAGCTGCCCTAGGCCTTCGACGAAACTGTGTTTGTGGGGCAAAGACTCTACTGGGAAGAGTGCAAATCAATCTTCCCCCACAAATCCCCAAGACAAGAGTGTTGGAAAACATGAATTCATAAATCCATTACTTCCCTCACAGGCACAGGGTTGTTAAATAAACAGACTGCAGTGGAAACTGGCAGATTTCCTTTTATTTGTCTGGATGGTGCCCATGTCCTCACACTGGATTCCCAGCGTCCCTGTTGTGAAAAGTCTTGAGAAGACCTTCCTAGCACATAGATACATTTTTCTTTCAAGTCTGAGACTGTACTTTTTAGTAATCCAAAGTTTTTTCTTCCACTGTCCTTATACTGATCATTCTAAGGATTTTACTGGGAAAGGAAACGCCCTCAGTGTAAACCAGAATGTCATGAACACTGAAACACTCGCAGCTTACTGCTAACTGAGAACAAGTGTGGACTACAAATCCTCACAAGCGTTAGACATATACAGTAGTTTCATTTACTGCTCAGGCAGTGTTACACTTGGAAGTAGTGGTTTCATCTGCAACACAACAGGTTCAAAAGGAAATCAATGAACAAATAGGAACCTTTTAATTCTATCCTATCTGTTAGGCAATGGCAAATGATAAGCAAAGCTAGATCACACAACTACTTTAATTAGGTATTCCAGTGGAGCTTTTAATAAGCTGAGCTTGGATGGATGAAGGAAGAGAAATCCCAGTATTTTAGCTCATCCACCTATCTATTTTGGGATAGCAAGAAAGAAGGTGGAAGAGAAGGGAATAAATCTCTCCTTTAAGAAACAAAGTAACGAGGAAAATATTTTTTAATTACTGACTCCAATAGCTGCTGGTATGTCCAAAAGAGGAAAGAACTCCTTAAACTAATTCAGAGCTATGGACTCCAGCAAGATCACAACAGCTCAAGGAATAGAACACAGATACCCTATAGACATGCCAACTACACATTCCTTTGAGGTGAGCAGTAAAACTTCTTTTTGGAATACACAAGAAAGGGTCAGTGAGGAAGCGCTGTTGTCATCTTTTCTCTTGCCAAGAACTGTACTAGACCTCAAGGCTAAAAGCCACCAAATTAGAGCAGGCTTCTGAATCTAGCAGGGAAAAAAAAAACCCACACTAAACCAACTTTTATAACCTGTTAAAAATAATCTTTTCCTTATAGGTTTCCTCTCTAATAGAACTATCCTGTCTCTAGTTGACAAGCAGCAGATCAGTGATTAAAACATTTTAATCACTTTTTCCTCCCTTATGGGAGGAAAACCTGCAAGATCAACAGACCAAGCCTTTACTGCCCACAGATGTGACGTCTATGCTGTGTATAGGCAATGCTGTATAGCTTCCTCCAAATTAAGCATCTATGAAAAAGACTGACCATAAGTAACAGCTGTACCAAGATGAGCCCATTTACAACACTGTCACTTTGACAGTTCCTCCTGATCTAAGAGAACATAAATGGAGTTTCCTTAGGAACATTTATGCTCAGTTGGTATTGAAGTTGAGGAAAGTTACGAGCTCAAATCCCTATCAAGGTCTAGATCTTAGCATAAAGCTCGGCATGGAGCCAAACAGACTTCAGAGCTGTAGTCTAGTGTATATACTAGCTACTGAGTCTACCTCCAATTTGAAAAGAAGACCTGCTACAACATGAAAGAACACTGGCATAGATAGCGCAAGAGATAAATGGTTGCTACAGACACTTCAGTCTCTGCACAGTATAGGACTAAGCAGATCATAATTAAACCTAGTGCTTATTCTTAGAATAATTCGTTGACCTAGAAAATCTGCTTTCTAGATTAAGCACACATACGAAATGTTCAAAACAACAACAACGACAAAAGCCATTTTTAATGTCTAATGCCTCATCTTATACAGGAAAGATTAATTACAGGTAGCCTGGGAACTGGAAGTACAATACCAAACCTCTACTAGTTTCCTCACACAGGCATATAGTCAGATAAGCTTTGCACTGTAGCTAAGGATGTTACACATGCCTGTGGCTCTCATCTCCCATTCCTCCTCCCATCCAGGCTACTGCCCCCTGAAACTTGCTTCCAAAACTGCAGATACAGTCATCTAACATGTACCTGACAAATCAAACCCAAACGATTTCAATAAGAGACTGAAAGCAGCTACATAGGCATCTGTACTGGTAGACTGGGGGTGCAGTGCAAAGCGAGAAATACAAACAGCAGGGAAAAATATCATTAAGAAAAAAAAAAAAAAGAGGGTAATTAGAAGCAATAATGTTCTGTATCTTGGACCACAACTTTCCTCTGACTTAAGGATACTTTTTTACATTTTACTGGCTTCCTAAAAGACATTTAAGTTAATAATTCAAGTGAAAATTATCCTCCAAGATCTACCCATTCTTCTACCACGCATGGAGAAGAAGCTTCTATCAGTAACCTGATCCTAAAAATAAAAGTCAGAACACAAACAAGCTGATTGAGTATGAGCAGCAAAGTTCTCAAGATGTTAATCTGAGAAGAGGTAAAGATATTCTGAATACAGTGAACTGGTTGTGTAGGCTTTTACACAACTAACAAATACAAAAAAAAAGATTTTACATTGTACTGTGTTTGCTCTCAGGAAAAAGGATAACCAGGCATCAGAAACGCTGATTTTCAGTTTTGAAGTCAAGATGTACGGGAGTATTGCCAGAAAGTGAGAACATATCCAAGCAGAAACATTCTTCGTTGGCCAAGTTTTGCTCTTTTTGTGCAACCAGAATTACACTGATTTTTTTGTGAAGAAAAGGAGATGCTAATGACTAGAGGATGATCAAGGAGATTAATGAGTAGGTCAGTGACAGAAGCCATTGAACAGGTCACTTTAGCAAGGGTTATGGACATAGAGTGCACTGAGGGAGAAGCCAGAACTTAGCATTAGATACAGTTGTCTGTAATGAAATTGACTTGTGTGTTTTCTTTAGACATAGTAACACTAAAAGTAGTGCCAAAAGAAGAGAAAAAGTAATATTGCTATTTTTTTTCACCAGCTTTTCTGACATTGATTGCTCATTCAGACCAATTAAAAGAGAAAGTAGACAAGAGAAGCAGTTAGGCCATAGTTTTCAAGGACTTCAAAGAAAGCACTGGTAATCTAGTGATATAACCTGGATTGCTCTTAAGAGAGCTGGATCTGTTGCTTAATTAATGTGACAGAAGAAATCAGCACTGCCAAGACCGACGTACTAAAAATGTGAGGGAAAGAAGATATATTGTACTCCATTCATTCCTAGCCTATTACATTTTTAACCTTGCTTCTCAAAAAGGGTCAAAGCACGTTACTTCTCAACTGCCTCCTGCAACAGAAGGTTTGGACAAAGACATTTTGCCAACGCAACCTTACTCATACTCTCTGTTCACAACCACTCTTAATTTTCACTATTTCTCATTCATGAAAAAGGTTTTATTATCTGCCTTGACTACGAAGGCAGATCTTTCACCAAGTAACCCTGACAAATGACCATCAATTGACACCAAACACATCAACCATTTGCGTTTTCAACTTGCTTGTCACACGTTCCCTTAAAAACTCCTCCCTGAGAAAGTGACGCCGTTCTCATTAGACAGCTGTTGCGCCGACCTCTGCCCACAAAGTCTACGTCACTGAAAGACAAGATAGTAAGTGGTTTCCTCATCCTGATCATTTATTTGTGAGGAAGTTAATGTTCTCAGAGACTATCACAGACTCTAACAAAACCTTGGGTCCAAATGGATTCCTGAAAGTGACGTAGTTCAACCTCCTGCTCACAGTAGGGCTAACTTCAGAGCTGGACTGAATGGTGCTTTACCTCTTGCCAAGTTTTAAGTATCTATAAGAACAGGAGATTCCACTTACCCTCTAATCAATCTGTTCCAATACAACCGCTCTCAGGGTCTTCATGAACAACTCTAATTTCCTTAGCTGCAATTTACAACAACTGACTCTTGTCTTTTTACTATGCGACTCAGAAAAGCATCTGTGTTCATTTTCTCTATAAGTGCCTTAAGATGACAGAAGACCACAGGTAGATCCCTCAGCCTTCTCCATACTAAATAAACTCAGTCTCTCATTGCACACTGTCCCCCTAACCACTCTAGTGCTCTTTCACTGGACTCTGTTCAGCTTGCTGGCATCCTTCTTGTACTGGGCTATCCTAAACTGGGAACAAGATTTCAAGTGTGATCGTGTCAGTTATGAATACACAAGTATTACTATCCCTTCACTCAGCCTGCTGACGATGTTCTTGCTAACACCACCACTATGAGGCCTGCCTTTATCACTCCTATGATGCACCACTGACTTCTGTTCAGCTTGCTGCCAAAGACTCCCCTGGTTCTCTTCCCAAGAGTTCAACTAGACAGCCACTCAGCTTGTAATGATGCAGAGGGTGGTTACTTCCAGGTGCAGAACTTTGACATTTGTCTTTGCACAGCACCTTGGGTGTTGCTGTTGGCCAGTTCCTAGAGACTGTTGAGGTCCCTCCAAACAACAGCCCAGCCCTGCACTCTAGCTTATCAACCATCTACACCAGTTTGATGTTATCTGCCAACTTGCTGACAGTTATCTGTCCTACCGTTTGATCACCAAAGATGTTAAACTGTATGAGACTCAGTAAGCTATTTTCAGGAAAATATCTCTTCTTGACTTCACTGTCAAGAAAATACTTTATCCATACACTTCTGGACTATGTTGTAAGGTCAAAAGCCAGATGATGAATACTGCAAAAATGTCAGTTTAAGGATGGACCTCAAGAGCTTCCTCAACTAACATATTCAAGAGAACTCATAGACTTCCTAACATGAATATTTCACATGCTCCTTTTCATCAAATCTTGCATTTAAAGCATTAATATAAACAGGAATTTCAAGGAGATACACCCCTGAAAGGCTGCATGAAAATCCTAGAGACTGATTGGGACTTAGAATTAAGATTCTCCAACACAGTACAAAACCATCAACCAAATTAACTGTTGTGGCATTATGTTCTGCTCCTATTTTCTTCCTAAGTCTGAAAAGCAACTATAGAACAAAATCAAGAAAGTAAGTTTGACTTGTACTCAAAGCTGCCAGTTTCTCCCTAAAGAGGGAGTAAAAACCCATCCAATTCAACTTATTCCCATTCCCTGTCACTGTATAGGTCTTCATGTGTATTTATTCTTATGTAAAGGTGTGAGCACATCTACCATTGCTGTGTAGAGATTGTTTTTGTCCAAACAACTTTTTATGCTACAAGAATTGGAAGGAAATGATAATGAGATCTTCACTTCACTTTAGCTTCTCTAATTGTGGACATTCTTAGACGTAGTAGCATAACTGACCAAATCCTTGTTTTGAACTTGCATTACAGTATCATTAATTCTAGCTTTACTTTGCCAAAGCCTAACTTTGTCCAGGAATAAATAGTATCTTTACAAGCAGCTTTGAAGAAAATTACAAAAAAAGTACAAAACAGAGGCATAAATCTGTAAAAACACCAAAACAAAAAATAAAACTCCCATCCCTTCCAATAACAAGAAAACACAAACAGCAAAACAAAAGCCAACAAAAAAAAATACCATACCAAAAAAACCAAAACAAAGCCAATAAATCAGTTACTTTCTTGGGTACTCTGCGTAATAAGATCTGGGAATATCAGGCAAATACTAGTGTTATGTTCTCCTTAGAAACATGAAATACTACACCCTAAAGGGATCAACTCAAGTCACGAGCAGGCATACATGTAAAAGTAATCAGAACTTTGCACAGCTCATACTTTTGTTACACATTATCTGACAAAAAAAGACAATTGCTGCTTAACAACGCAGGTTTTTTCCCAGATTTAGATCACATCCCCTCAAACTCTCCTGAGTCCTGGGAATATCAGAACTGACTGTCTAAAGTTCTGCATTTGTGGCTACATTTTCCACAGTACAAATGGCAACTTTGATCTTACTAACTCCCCCCTCCATTGTTCCCAGTATGACAGGGTGAAGTCTGTAACTAACAAAGCTGCACTGATGAAAGCTAGTGGTTAAAGTGAAATTGTCTGTGAAAGCTGTACTGCTACCAAAGCATGTGCACTGCAAGCACCACAACGAGCTTTAGGGTAAATGCATAGTGTAAGCTTGCTGTGCTAGTCCACATTTAGTATAAACTTTCTATACTATGAACACATTTCTGGTTGGATACATTTACTGATACCTGCCAGAAACCAGCACAAGTAAGAAATGCTGCCTGCTTGCCACTCTCCTCCACTCCAAGAAACAACTCCAAGTCTGTACACAAGAATTCCAAAACGTATACAAAGAATAAATGGTTGGACGGTGAGCGAAACAACGCAGCAAAGACAGAGAACCTGAAGGAACAGTCTTTTAGTCAAACAACATGCCACCTAAAATCTGTTTTACTTAGCAATCAAAAAAAAAAGCCCCAAAAAGCCCCCAAAAACTAAACAGAAGAACTCCAAATCCACAGAATACATTAAGACTTATAAGCCCAGAGTAACTGAACAGCAATTGATCTATTTGTACTTCTAAAAACTCTTACATGAGAATGTCACTCTAGCATAAGGGTACACTCACAGCAACTTACGGTGGTATAAGTCAACAGAATAGGCCTACCAATGCACAAAACCTACCTGTTAAATAAGAAACCTAAAGTTTTCCTATACCATATGTCAGTGATGGCACAAAGGATATTTTTAAAATCCTTTAACTGTCTTTTAGCTTCATAAATACCATATGAGAACAGAAAAATATGTGAAGACAAGTACATAGGGGCTAAGAGGGCTGTGGATATAAACAAGCCTTTACTTTCTAGGGCAATTATTGTCTGAAAAAGGCTTATTAAAGCAGGTTGTATCCTCATCTTTAAGATAGTTCAGAAAAGCTCTGCACTACCCTGAAAATCAACTACAATCCAAAAAGAACTGAAATATTTGGAGTAAAATCACTTTCACTGCTCAACAGCGATAAAATTAATTAGATTTGACTTACCAAGGTACATTTTTTACAAGCAAGAGGGAAACTATCTGAAGAAATACCACCGCTAACTTACGTGGCTGGAGTTATGCCCCACAAATGAAGATTTGTTTTCTGTATTTATAGAGTTGGTGCCACCATCATCGCTATTGCATAAATAAGGCAGTCAGAAAGGCCAAATGAGCACTTCAGATTGATAGTTTTTCAAAAGTGAATGTATTGCTTGCATTTCAGTTGCACCAAGACAAAAAGACTTTCAAGCAGAAAAGATCTGTAAGTACCACACAGCCTTCTTTTCTCAAATCCATACACTCTGCTTTTTTAAGAAAAAATAAAACACCAAACCAACCCAAACCACACCAGATCCAACAAAACAGTAATATGCACAACACTGCTTGAAGTTGCAAGGTCAGTGACTGACCATGAGAATGCAAGGATATACTTCACAGGATACACCTGGCAGGAGTAAATTTAATGAAGAGGGAAGAGGTTGACCCTTGAACATTGTATTCTCTTACAGATGATTTCTAAAGCCCTATGAAGTTTTCAATATCAAGTTATATAGGGAATGGGGCAAATAAAGAGGTTAAGCAATTCAGATCTTTCAATCAGAGTATCAGCTGGAGAGCTATGGAAGATCTGACAGAGTTATAGCAACACAGAGTGCGGGGGGGGGGGGGGGGGGGGCGGGGGCGAGGGGGGGTCCGGGAATCTTAATTTTCCTATTTTACTTCTTAACGTTTGTATCTCCCAGTCAGGTAGGGTTTATTCCCACAATATATATATACCTGTCCAGGTAAGCTCATAACTCTTGTTTTCTTCAAATACAAAGTTACCTTTCTTTATTCTGAAGTGCTGACCAAGTTGTGTTATGCTGCTCCCTCAGTCATGAGGAAAAACTCGAGTGCTACGTTTTGTTAAGAGCTTCAGCTGCTGCTTGTATCTTTCTGAAAAGCAGTTGCTTCTACAGCAATCTGAATTAAACTCCTATAAAATCACTCAGGAATCCTCTCGATCCACAAAAGGGCTGGTTTTCATCCTGTCCTTGTTATCCTTTCCCCTCACCCCCACCCCACTACGTGACACAGCATTATCTAGCCTGAAAATCATCCGGTGGTAACTTCATAAAGCCATTGGGATATTACATACAAGCTTCCTCCTTAAGAATCGACATGCTCAGCTCTGTAAAGCATAAGCAATACTTCACAGTTGTGTTCTGAAGCCTCAGGATAGGATACTTGGACTCCAAAAACCAGGCCCAAATTGAAAACAAATTCAAGAAGTGATAAAAAGCTATAAACAGACATTAAGACTATGATGAATTGGAATCACTGAGCTTTTATGAACTGGAAACTAAGAGATGCTGACTGTACTGTTGTTTTCATCATGGTAAATGGTTAATTGTAGGATGCATCATGGCTGTAAACAGTACACATTTTTAGCAGATTATCAACTAGAAAAGAAAATAGTAAGATGGGCAGTAACTAGCTGTGTTTCTTCACACTCAACTTTTTAATGACTATAGCTATAACTGGAGAAGGCTTGAAAACTCCACTAAGAATAGATAAATGAAGATGGTACTACACGCAATTTAAGATCCATCTCCACCTCATGGAGGTTTTTTTGAAGCCCCAAAGTGATACTCTTACAACATACAAATTTATTGGCAATGCAGGGTGAGAGGAAGGAGATACTGACGATATCCTTATGGATACCTGTAGAGAAACTCACATTTGGCAAAAAGCATTTTAACATGTTAGCTTTACTGGGACAATACTAATACTACTAATACTAGCCTAGCAGTACCCATCTGGAAAGTCCATTTACTATGGAACTCAAGGGACTGAATTTTGGGAGAGATTTTTGTAGTGAGAGAAGTATTCTTAAAAAGGCTTGCCTTCCACCACGTCTATGGTATTTATTTCCCCTCACAAAACACCACACAACCCAAAACCACGATCAAGGACACAGAAACTCACTTTGCATGTAAGTGGTCATCTCATAACCACAGCTGGTGTTGGTTATCCCCATCAGCAAAACACAGCATAACAAAGCGTAACAGTAGAAGCTCACTGGTTCCATTTAAGCAACCAAAAGGACAGTGTACTTCTTAGCTTTCATCGTAAGAATTTACTATTCCTTTTCCTCTCACAGCATTGTCTTAGATCTATTCCAGAAGATATTTTCTTATGCATTTTTAACTCCTAATGCCTATTATTTTTTCGTAGTTCTTATTCTCGGTGAGAAACATAATCCACAACTAAAAAGTTACTGTATAAGCTGCAGGTTACCCTACAACTTATTCTTGCCATTCTTCCAATTCTCTGCTCCTCCTTCTTCCACCTTTTCTTAGAAGGAACAATTTAAAGAAGAATGTTTAAGAGCGGAATCTACTTGTAGAACAAACAAATAGCAAGCCAACAATAGATGAGAAAGAACACTGAATGCTAAAGCACAGACTACAGGTGACCAAAGCCCTACTTTCAATATCTCTTCTTGTTTCAAACAATGTGCGTGGCACATTGGAACTTCATAAAAGTAAAGGTCTTACTAGAAAAATACCAGATACGGCTTCCAAAATAGTTCTAACATTGTCAGCAAATGTAATTATGTACTTGGGACCACTTACGTCATTCTTTGAAAGTATCAAGGAGATTATTAGTTGACACTAATAAACACCCCTCCCAACAACCACAGACCTTTCCATGCTTTTGAGCAGACACCATCCCACTAATTGAGTGTCATTTTGATCTTTTCATCAAAATGTTGCATGGGTGTATTTTGTAATTTAATTCTTTAGCACAACCAGTTTGTGGAAACCTTGGTGCTTCTGTCAAAAAAAAACCTGAACAAGAACTAAGTTTGTTTAATCATGACTACACTGTCCACATCCTCTAGGAAAGCTACACAGCATATATTCACATTCTGCAGAACTCAAACAAGCACTTGTTTATGTGGCTGAGGATATCATTTAGTAGTTATGCTCTGTGATACTTCCAAGAGTAAAAGAGCTTTAATATCTACTCCATACACATCAGAAAGAGAAATCATATGCTAAATTGTGAGAGAAATCTGGTGTTTGTGCAACTAATATCCAAGTCCTTGGCTCTTGCTCCAGATTCTCTGCTGCCCTTTTCATGCTGCTGCAACCAAGTATTTATTAGCAAGTAGCATAGCATAGCCCAGCACAGGCAGATTTGTTATGGGGGATCTGAAAAGTGTTTCACTTAAGGCTAGATCTAATCTGGTGCTGTGGATCCCAAGGCCCGTTGTCAGTTGGCACGCAATAGGCATGTTACTGAAAGTCAGGTTCCATGTTCAGTTCAGCCAGAAGAAACCCTGTACAGTCCACAAGAGCTGAGACAGTAAGAGAAGATCAGGAAATGCACAAGTGCACAGTCCCACGCTGAACCACAAAGCTAGTGCAGACCTACGCACTGAGTTCAGAGATGAAGAGTGGAGATAAGCAACCCCTCTGAAGTATTTACAGAATGAATGTTAGCGCCTCAGCACAGCTGCCCTTCCAGGGCTGCTCTTGTGCCACACTATTTCTGAACAATATGGATGTATCTGCTGCTGCTCCTGTGCCAGATGTACCTGTCCATAGCTCCAGTCTGCGTTGCTCTGTATTACGGTGGTGCTCGTGTATGTACCACTATGGCACAGCACACCTCCTCCGCTGCCTTGCTGTTTGCCTGGTGCCTCCCCGCAGCTCCACGGCCGCCACCACCGCACAGACAGGCATCCATCCATCTGCAGCAGCAGAGAGAGGCCCCAGGAGAAGTGGCCTGGCCCTGATGTTACTGAAAGGATTTCTTTCAGCCTTGTTTTTAAACAAGTCTAGGGGTACAGGAAGAAACTAGGACCCATCCTTCCCTCCACCAAAATAAATACCAGTTCCTAGAGCCTCCCAGAATGCAGGTTGCCTTCAGACCTACTTATTCACTGAATATTAAATACCCAGAAACACTATATACCACTGGGTGTGCATGTTAGGGTTTTATGTTTTTGGTGGTGCGTTTTGGCTTTTTTTCACTCCTCTTAATTCTAGTCCTTGAACATGGGGAGCACAGGATACCCACAGCCCCCGATATCTGAAAGGACCATATATTTTTAAATGTTTTAGAAACAGATACATTTAACTTTGTTCCAGCTGTACCTAAAATCCATCTTTAATTTGAATCCTAAATTGAGGTAAATTTTCGATACTGCTAGTTCATCTAAAAATGATGAGGTAAATGGCAGTAGTTAAAATACATACTTGAACCACTCATACATTGTAACAATAGCAATTAAAAAACAGCAACCCTGATCTTCATTACAGTGCCCTACATCTCACTTTGTGAACAGTCTGTAATTCTTTATGTGACTAAATATGCTTGCTAAACAAATACAATCTTCTTGTAGCATTTACATTAAGCACAGATCCTTAAGGAAAAAAATATTCTCTCCACTATGTCATTTAAGAATCTCTTTGCCACTTGTTTCACAAGTTTAAGTGATTCTATTACACTATCCAGATTATTCCCTTTTGTAGCTTCCCAGATACATCTAAAATAAACAGCAGCAGAAAGCTGTCATCTGAGTGACATCTGGGTGACGGAGATGACCTCAAAAATCTTTTGCTAGTGTAGGGAAGGAAATTATGAAGGCCCTTCCTCTCTGTGCAACCAGCTAACACACTTAACCACCAGTTACCGCTCACCGATTTCGAGCCTAATAGGGGCTACAGATTAAATGTAAATGTAAGAATTTCACTTTTTACCAGCTGGTAAAGACCTCCAACTCAAGGGTCAAATGCAAACAGCATGTTAAATACTGCATGGCATAGCACTATTCCCTTCTCCAGCTGACGGTATGCTGCTATACCCAAAGGTGGAGAGTGCGATCACCAATTTAGTAACTTGTCTGCTGTGCTGACTTTTCCAAAAGATCCTATCCAACATACCTTGAAAAAAAAAAGTTATTCATGCACTTATTCAACAATTATTTTTTTCAACTGCCATGACTGACATTAAACAATATTTACCTGCTTCTTCTTTAATAAATGACAAATCTTCTTCTGGGTACGGGACTGACGGTTGCAACACTGAGCAATCTTCCAAGTTCTCTTCAGTATTAGGTGGTATATTATAAATAAATCTCTTTGCAGTTTGGTTTTTCCTTCTTGCTTTTCCAGGTTCTTGAACTGATTGTCCCTGTGCGCCCATGTCATTCCATACAAAAACTTTTCCCTCACCTTGAGATTCATTTTCAGCCATTTCAGGTGAGCTGTCCTGGACCCAACTGCAGTCATTCATTTGGTAGCTTTCCATTTGGCCCTCATCAATAGGGTAACCATCGTTCTCAGTTTTTATGCTACTTGCCAAGTTGGTAAGGTTTCGTGTTGCCCAGAAGCTGGCAACTTTCTGATCCCTTGGAGACAAACCATCCCTACTAACAGATCTTCTGTTGTAATCCACTACAACAGTCTCTGGAGCTTCTGATTTTATACTTATGTTTAAGGCATCTTTAATGAAGTTGCGGCAGGACTGGACGACCTCCGTCATTTGAAGGTAGCTGGCCACCGACATCACTTCAATGGCATTTTGGCTCGTAAGCACGAGGTTACCAGAATATAAGAAGTCCAAGATGACAGAAAAACCTTGAACAGCAACGACATCTAAATAGGTAACAGTGGTTTGGTTACGGCTTTCTTTGTTTGTAAAGCAATACAGAGTCTTAAAGAAGCGGCTGCCTGCAACCAGGATGTTCTTGTGAGCTCTGAAGACCCTCCCGCTCACCACAATATTAACATCACAAAGAATGCCTTTCTTCCTCTGCTCGTTGAGCTCTTGCAGCAGCTGATAGCAGTAAGAGTTCTCATTTGGCCTGCTGTTAAAATCACAGTATCCTTCATTATTCAGTTCTGATGGCAACTCTGACTCCTGCAATTACAACAAAACAAAACACAACCATAATTAGCTCCTAATGAATACTCTCCTTAGCCTTCCAACATTATAATAACGATATGAGAACAAACTTAAGATCACAATGTTATTCAAACTATTATTTTTTATTTATGTTCGTGGTCATAAAAGCAGACAGAAATATATAATTAAAGAAGTATTTCTGAAAACTATGAATCACAACCTCATTCAGCACCCTCCGCCCCCAATTTGAAACAAAAACAAAGCTAGCAGAAACGCCTTGAAGGCAAAGGAAGTGAAATTTTAGCCAAAAGTAATGAAATATTTAGTTGAGTGTGAAGTACTTGTTTTTCCTAACTCACATACATTCAAGATTTAAGAGTGTCCTTCGAAAGATTTAAGTAGATGGTTCTCACATACCCAATCCCCGGTTCTCCCCTAGAATTCTCAACTAAAACAGATTAAGTGGAACCCTGACAACTGATTCAACACTTTCTCGGGCTGAGAGATGAATGCATAAAGATTAGTTCTGTATCTCCAAATCTAACTGCCTTGTATGTTTTAAAGCAAACATATTAAGGAAGTAGTTGTAATAGTAGATACATTTCTTACGCCGTCACACAAAACAAGCACTTATTCTTTATTTTCTAATTACAGCAGGTTTAGGGTCAAATACTTGTATTATATGACAAGCAGACAGAATACTGCAGATGACCAAAACTGAAGCTCGCGTTATGTTACTTAACTAAGACTTTTTTGAAGCAAGTTCATTGAAACTTTCCAGTAGCAAAACATTTAACTGGTGCATATTTATTATGTAGACATTTGTCTCTCTACAATCTTTTCAAGATGTGATCTCCAATGCGGCTTGAAATACTTTGGTAAAGGTATTAACAGACAATCCAGCACCAATATATTCGTTGTTACTAAAGATTAGTTGAGACAATTAGAGGCTGGTGAGTAACAAGAGATCCAAAACAGATTTTAGAGCAAACTTAGAACTAATGTTTAGACAATGATGATTCAGAGCTGCAACAATGATTCTCCTAGCAGCTGCCAGGAGAAAGCAGACTGGCATATTTGAGATCACGTTTATGTTGACTGAGACATGCTGCCATCAACAGTAGTGATGATGACAGACTCTTGTATACTGGATCTCTCCTTTCCTAGCAAATAAGAATAGTTCAAAACTGGTTGGCTCCAACATGGTTTAGGATGAGAGAAGATCAGAATTTGCAAATGTTATCATAATCTCATTTCCTACAAGAACTCACAGATTTGGGGGCTAGAGGTATTGCTAAAGGTCAATGTTACAGGTCAAAATCAGCATTAAGAAAGTAACATTAATGCTGTTGTGAGCCTATAATTTACACTGGGCAGAAGAAGTACTACCCCTATTTTGGAACTACGACAGAAACCAAATATATATTAAAAAAAAAAAAAAAAAAAAGTCCATTTCCACCACACAGGAATTAGTGCATTAAATCAGCACTTACCTCAAGTCACAATCCCAGTGCGGAACACCGAGATGACAACTGAGGCTCTAACTACAGAAGCAGCAAATGATGCCCAGCATAATCTAAATATAAACTGTACCATTTCAGCATCTCCTGTAGAGAAATTTCACCTTGCTATCATATTTAATTTGCTTCTAAATTTCTACCTTTCTCAGAAAAACACTTCAGTGAAGAGGCAGAAATGAAGCAATTAGGCTTTCATGTGAAAACAATCAACAGATCATTGCCCAACCTTGGCTTAATTTACCTGCACACTCTGTCATAACTCAGGTACTCCCTCAGAGCTCTGAAACAGAAAACATGTCCCAAACGCGTGACAGCCAAGTCTACTACTCTTTAAGTTCTCAGCAGATTTTAGATTTGGACCAGCTTCCTGTCACTCCAGCAACGGAGCACGGCATAGTTTCAAAACACTAATTACTGACTTTGGATCAGATCAAGATGAAAATTACCATATCCTAAAGCGTTGTCACTCTAGTCAAAGTCAATCATCAGTGGCTCACACCTCACACAGTAAAAGTTAGGTAGCTATGGTGATAGCTGACAAATTCATACTCTGAGAACATGTTATCAATGTCACATAAAATTTTAAAATAATGTGCAGCGGTTCTTTTCTGTTTACAAACATCTGATTAAAGAATGGAGTTAGAATACATTTTCACTGAGGAGCTGCACACAGCCAATCAAGCTAACAACAACAAAAAAAGATAACTTGAGATTTACGAACTATATTTTTTGTTTTCCTAACAAAAAATGAGAAGCTCCCACAGTAAAGGGAGCTGCACGTCACAAACGTGCTGATGTCTTCCTTATGAGGAGGCCAGAAGGCAGATTGAAAATACAAGACATTACATGACTAATTTGAAGACTACCGAGGTGTATGTTGGGGGAAAGAGATTGGTATTACAGCTTTAAAGAAATGGGTGCACAAAGAGTTTTAAAACTAACTGTAATATTGGGAACATCTGCTGGTATGGAAGTAGCTAACTGTAATGCCACACCTCAAACGAAACCAAAGCCCTGACACCTGAACAATTACCAAGCCAATGCACACCAAGAACAGAAAGTAGAATTAACATATACTTGAGAATAATGGAAAAAAGATTCATCTAGAGAGTCATTTCCACTGTATATAAAATACACTACACTAGGAAGTAGAGTGCAGAAAAATTACAGAAAGAAGTGTATTTTCAACCTTCTGTCACTTATGTTGTGCATATGGCACATTATCATACAGGTACTGTTTGTTTGTTTGGTTTTTTTTTAATGAGAACCACAAACTACTATTTGCTTAGATGTCAATTTTCAAAATACCAACCAAATATTCCCATCACCTAAGTTCTCAACACCAAACCACCCTATCCTTTAGTAAAAACTGATAAGAAATCTCATAAAATCAGGGCTATTTCAGTTTTCTCTGTGGAATATACAGCATTATAAGCTTGAAAAACTGCTCTCTGTAGGCGAGATCAAGAAGTTGTCTAACAGAACAGAGTCTGCTCAAGGAAACTAATACTGTGCTCACTTTGAATTAGTGAAAACAAAGATAAATGACTATTTCATAATTCAGTAATTAAACTTGCCTAAAAGGTAATAAGAGCAGAAGCTGATGATCAAAAACTGCTACTAGAAACTTGCTTTTCTTTCTCCTGCTGTGCCATCAGCACAGTCTGTCTCCTGGGAGCAACAACAGCAAGGGGAGGAAGAAAAAAAAAAACCTAACCAAAACCCCAAACCAATGTAACCATTGATTCCATCTGAGTTGCGTGTATATGAAAAGTAGTTATGCCACATTTTTGTAATCCCTTCCCCACTACCACAGCTACTCTACAGCAGTTCCCTCTACGCTCACAAAATTATTATTCTGAAAATGGATCCTCTAACCAAAGTAAGCTATCAGGAACTTCTGAAGCACATACAGCTACGGAGGGAAATTAGCATAAAATATAGCCCCTATCAGCTGCACACATGATGCTCCGCTGCTGATTTACATGCCACAGCACTGCTCACAGAAAATTCACCAATTTCATATTGGTAAAAACACTACATAAAAGGGTAGTAATTGATACACTTTACTCTGGAGGCCTGACTTCCTCTGCTTTTTCTTGCTCTGCAGAGAGTAATTCAAGAAGTTAACGTAGACCACTATAATGTAACTCTTACATGTGAAGGACAATTTCTATTCATCACTGCTCACTTAAAGCAAACAATTACAGTGCACATGAAAAAAAACAAATAACACATCAAAATATCTTCCTCCTTTTGGAGAGCTTCTGCTTTAAACCAACATGCCTGCTAGGCTGGATAAAGCCTTCCTGGCAGCATTTCCAAAGCTCAGCTTCAAATTATGTCCAGAGAGGAAATGTTGTAAGAAGGTGTTTTGAGGGGAAGAAGTCCTTAGCAGCCAAGAAAGGTGCATCTTATGGATCTAAATTAAGTACGGAATTATTTTTTCTGTGTGACAGTTTTCCAATAAGTGTCTTATTTCTTAACATTTTTCCAACAACACTGGCCATTTATTAAGAAAAGAAAGTTAGTTTCCAGATAATTGTATCTTTCCTTAAGCTTTAATATGAAGACGGATTATTTTGAAAACTAGAATAGTCAAGCACCGATTGACAGCTCAATAGCCTTGAATTACAGCAGCTGCAACCACTTGTGATGTATTTTGGCATTCCAAATTAAATGTATCCCAAAAATAAACTGAAATCATCACTTCACGAGTGTAACATCCAACAGACATACAGAAATTTCCACTGCTTTACTGTCTCAACACCTACAATTTCCTTCTCGCACTTGAACAGTGGCATTGTGCCATATGTTTATTAGCAGCTACTAAACATGCCCTGCAGTTGAAGCTTGTCAAGTCAAGAATACACGTGCGTTGCCTCTTAAGACAAAAGGCTAAAAGATCTCTCCTAAGATCCATTAAATCTATATGTCTTTGCTGCCTCATTCTGTATACGTTGGAAATATGGTCAGAGTACAAATTTTTGTTACAAGTACCTGGTGTCATGGCATTAAGGAAAGATGTGGCTATTGTTTTGGTATTAAGCATACGTATAAAGAGAAATTAAAGTGCAATTGAAAGTGTGAAAGGAGATGGAAACTAAACAAAGCAGAAAGAAAAAATAAAAAGAGATTCTTAGTCAGATGTGTGATAAAGCAAGCAAAACCCAGAAGTGCACCACAAAGAAAACTACACTTTCACAAAACTGCAATTCCCTTCCCTTGTATGAAGTTTTTATTTGAAATCTAACTGCACGGGATGCATCCAGCACTGTTTTCCACCTGAAAACACTAATCTAGCAGATTATTTTGTCCAATCCTTGTCTTTAGAGTACAAAAGAACCATTGACACATCCCATCTATCCTATTG
Source organism: Urocolius indicus (assembly GCA_013401255.1). NCBI lineage: Eukaryota > Metazoa > Chordata > Aves > Coliiformes > Coliidae > Urocolius > Urocolius indicus. The sequence continues at coordinate 58,976 of WBNH01003444.1, read as the reverse complement.
TTTCATTTACTATTACAGTTACTACAAATATTTTTTTCTTAAGCTATCAGTAGTATAAAAGTAGATATTCACTTTAGAAAGATTCCTCTGACTATAAAAGGTTACTCTTCAAATAAATGCTTACATTAACTTTTAGGTTGCTACAACAAACAAATCAATACCCTTCCAACTTCCCAGTATTTCTTAGGCTTACAGATTGGGGATAGAGAAAACAAAGGAAAAAATAATAAGTTTAATTGGAAAACCTGGTAGGAATATGTTTTATTCACACATGACTTCCTGGGATTACAAGAAACTTCCAAGTGTGGCACAAATTACCAACATCTAGTGACACAGGCAGCTACAGTGACAGGACATGTCTCTCCAGGTTAATCATTCAGAAGTTAAAAGTAGGGAACAAGATGCTAAGGAATATACTGCAACATTAAACAGAAACAACATTTCCAAAGATATAAAGAGGTAAGAGAAATCAAGGAAAAAAAGTTTCTAAGTCAGAAACAAGTTCTTTAAACCAAGTTTGGCCAAATACTGCGGAGTGAATAGCAAGCCTGAGATTGGAAGAAAACGTTAAGATGAACTACTGAAATGTCTATAACAGTAGCTGCCTCAGACGTACACTTACTGAAAAGGCAGTATTACTCATTTTGAAAGTAAATGTTGCATTTATAAATAAAAAATGCCATTTTGAAAAACTGATATTTAGGAAATTTCCTTCCAGTTCCGCAGCCGTTTCACAGAAAATCTGCATTTCTTTTCCAACTAGCTCCAGGAAAATCTACATTCACTTAACATTTTATCTGGCATCCTGATACCTTACTCGAACATTAGAATAGTAGCTCTTGTCCAAGGTACTCTGAGCTCCTTAAAGCACTCAAACAATAAACTCAATCTAACTACTGCACTACAACTTAGACTCCGGACACATCTGTATCACCAATGTGGATATTTATGTAAAAATGAGTTACAAACAGCAAAAAATGGAGTGACTGGGGATTAATCTCAACTGACAGCTCAAGTACTAGCCTAAACTGAAGCACATTAGTTTGTGCCTGCTGGCAAGTTTAACGCCAGCTAGATAATCCGAGTGAACTTTTGCAGAGCAGACATCCTTTAGAGGAAACGCTGCAGAAGGCTGGCGATTCAAGATCAGCATTCTCTGGGAGCTTTTCATTCACATACGTTCTAGAGTCAGTCCTGCCTTATTCACAAGAACAGCTAAAAAACCACAGCAATTTTAAGTTCAGCAAGGAACTTGAAGCATTTCGCTCCCCCTAATGCATTAGAGGAAAGCTGGCATATTAACGTGGCTTTCAGGAAACCACATGTTTATCTCAAACATGCGCCAAGCAATTACAGACCTCTTGCTGAGGAACTCATTCTAAAGCAACGCAACCGGGAAGAAGATCTCAGCGAGGTATAGACTACACAGAGATAGTCGACTGGCGTACGCGGACTGCACCGTTAAGAGTCGCAGAGCAATTCCAGTTTCACACGCAGTCGCTGGCCGGACACTACCCTCCCCTCTCCGGTACCGCAGGAGGAAGTTGTAACGAGTGTTTTTAAATCAGTGCTGCAACACTGGCGTTCGTACGCAACTTCTTCCCACACTGCCGGCCAGCCTTCGGGGGACGAACTGCTAAACGAATGAAAACGGCCCTCAACTCCCTCCGAGCGGCTAACGCTAAGCCGGTGCTACCTGAAGCGATAGCTGGTGCAGGAGGGGAGCTGCCCGAACGCGGCGGGAGTCACCCCGAATGGGAACGCGGGCTCGCCTCCCGCCCCGGCGCACGAAAGCGGCGCGGCGCGCACAGCCCGCGGGCAACAACAAACGCAGGAAGCCATTTAAAGAACTTCACACACGTGGGCATAAAAAACAATCCCCACCCTCGCGAAGGAGGAGGAGGCCGGCCTCGCCTCGCCTCGCCTGGCCGGACCCTGCCGAGGCCGATCCCCCGCCCCGCCGCCGCCCCTACCTGCTCGGCGCTGACGGGCTCGTTGAGGCGATGCTCNGCTACCTGAAGCGATAGCTGGTGCAGGAGGGGAGCTGCCCGAACGCGGCGGGAGTCACCCCGAATGGGAACGCGGGCTCGCCTCCCGCCCCGGCGCACGAAAGCGGCGCGGCGCGCACAGCCCGCGGGCAACAACAAACGCAGGAAGCCATTTAAAGAACTTCACACACGTGGGCATAAAAAACAATCCCCACCCTCGCGAAGGAGGAGGAGGCCGGCCTCGCCTCGCCTGGTCGGACCCTGCCGAGGCCGATCCCCCGCCCCGCCGCCGCCCCTACCTGCTCGGCGCTGACGGGCTCGTTGAGGCGATGCTCGGCGGAGAGGTGGTGCCGCAGGAGCAGGGCTCGTTTGTAGTTGCGGGTGCCCTTGCAGAGCTCGTCGTGCCCCCCGGGCAGGGCCCCGCCGGCCATGATCAGCTCGGGAGGGGCGGCGGCGGCCGCCGCGGCGGTGCACCAGGCGCAGGACATGAGGCCGGTCTCCTGGCAGTAGTAGAGCCACGGGAACTCCTTGAGCCAGGAGCCCTGGAAGGAGATGTGCAGCTTCCGCAGCAAGGACTTGGGCCTGGCTAGCGGGAAGTGCTTGATGCTCTCCCCCTCCCCCGCGCCCACGCTGCTGCCCTCCGCCTCGTCCCCGCCGTCGCCCCCCGACCGCCTGCTGCTGCTGCAGCTGCCGCCCTCGGCGCCGCTGCCGTCGCCCAGGCTGCCCGCTTCGCCGTCCTCCTCGTCGTCGCTGCTGTCACTCAGGGAGCCGCCGTCCCGGACCAGCTCCTTGCCCTCCAGCAGCCCCTCCGGCTCCAGGCCCTCCGCGCCCTCCAGCTCCATCTCCTCGTCCGCCCCGCGCCCGTTGAAGTGCTTGCGCGGCCAGGCCGAGGCTTCGCAGCCATTGTTGGCGGCGGAGGGGTTGGCGAGCGGGGCCCCCCCGCCGCCCCGGAAGGCCAGCGTCCGGCGGTTTCTCTCGGCGAACGCGGGGCCGGCGGCGGGGGGCGACACGGGGTCCCGAGGCAGCAGCAGCTCCTTCTCGGCGGCGGCGGCGGCGTACAGCTCCTCGGCCTCGAGTCCCTCCAGCTCCGCTTCCTCGTCCGCCCCGCGCCCGTTCGGCGGCTCGGGGTCGTGCCGCTCCCAGGCTTC
>WBNH01003444.1:0-55256 GCA_013401255.1 Urocolius indicus | reverse complement strand
GGCGAGCGCGCTGCCCGCACGTGCCGGCTGGGCGGGTGCCGCCGGGGGGCAGAAGGCTCGAGGCGCGGCGGCGGCGGCGTTGTGCGGTCCCGCGGGGAGGAGAGCGGCACGGCACGGCACCGCACGGCACGGCACGGCACCGCACGGCACGGCACGGCACGGCACAACACAACGAACGCCGAAACCTTGTACCTTGAGATGGAAAACCCTTCAGTACTGGGAGCCGTGGCGCTACTCCGCTGCCTACGGGTAGACCGATGGCACGACAGTGCTTGCAAAAACAATGACGTTCCCTAAACACTCTTTTTTCCCTGCTGCCTTGCTGACGTTCAGGGCATGGAATATCCCTTCCCTTGGTTTGGGTCCCTTGCCCCGTTGGTTTACCTCCCCAGCCTCTCTGGCACCCTCGGGCTGGAGGGACAGAGAAAGGAATGGCCTCGGTGCTGTGCAAGCACTGTTCAGCCATCACAAATCTAAACCACAGCCCCGTACTGGCCGCTGTGAAGAAAATTAACTCCATCCCACCCAGAATCCAATACGGCAGAGAACAAAGTGTCATCGAGGGAGGGATGTGCAGCCTTCCAGATGAAGGTGGGCAGGGTTGTCAATGTCATGTAATGCGGATACATACATTCAACGGTAAAAAGAAATACATCCCTCTGTGGCTCGGCTTGGAAATATGCAGGGGTCTGGGAGAGCTGACTTTAACTCAAACTTTGACAAGACTTTGGAAGAATACTATAAAGGCTATAAACACCGTTGTAAACACGAATGCTTACAGCCTTCCAAACAGACGCTTGAGAAAAGGGGACGTTTGGTGGAAACTTACATTCTGAAAAGATTAGAAAAACGTTTGTAGGGTTGTAGCAGGGGGAGGAGGGAAGAGCTGGTCGTGGAGAAACAGAGAGGCTGTAAAAGGCAGTATCAGATTTCCAGGAGAGGAGGAAAGGTGGTCTAAATTTAGGCAAGGGGGTACAGTGGTGATGGGAGACAGATTTAGAATTTGCTGTGCCTTACTGGGGCACAGGGTGGAGATAGCGATTCAGATCTGGGTCCATCGAAACAAAGGGTTCCCATGATACAGCCTCTGCAAAATACAAACTTGACCCGTATTTCATATCGGTTTAGCCTTTACAATGTATCAATGTTTCTGCATTCCTGTCCCGCTTGATCCTAGCCTGTCAGTGCTTGTCAGCTGACTAGCGCCTCAGCACTTAGCAGCATTAGAATTTCTTGCCTGTTTGATAATCGTTTTTAAATAAATGTGTGGTGTTGTGGATTGTTTCTCACTCTGTGTTTAAACTAGAGCAGGTTGTCATGAGCATGTACAGAAAGTATATCGCTGCTGGGATTCACACTTACGGAACATGCTGCCTGCACCCAGGACTAATATGTTTAAAGCATATCCAGTAGACATCCAGGTGGGGTAAGAAACAGATGGGAGAAACAGTAGAGTAATGAGCTATAGAGTCCCTGTTTCCAAGCGCAAAGAAGCGTTCTTCAGCTGCAGCTGGTAGAGTGCTAACAAATCGATACAGAATCATAAAATAATTGAGATTGGGGGAAGCCTCCAGAGTTCACTGAGTTCAAAGCAGGGCCAGCCTCAAAGTTACGGTAGGTTGCTGAAGGACACCTCAGACTCTCTTGGGCTGTTTACTGAGAAGACCTTTGGTAAAAACATCCTCCCAAATCCTCTCGCTATGCTTTTGCTTTGTCAGCTGGCTACAAGGGATTCCACCCCTGTGCAGCACGTTCAAGAAAGGGAATATAACGAAATAATTGTGGCTAATTTAATCGGTCTGCAATGGCTCTGTCACACCAGAATTGAGGTTGTATTGGTCTGTTTGATAGTTCCATTTTACTGTCTTCATGCACACATGGTCTCGCCAGGTAACTTTTGTGTAACACTGTTTGTTATCGAGTGATTTGCAAAGATTTCAAACCACTTGATCTTCACTGCAGAAATTCTTGTTTTCAGGCTGTTTTGTTGCAAATGAGGTTTTATATTATATTTGTAATGGGACTAAATGTTTCAAAGAAACTTCCTGAGATCCTGTACCAAAAATGCATTTCTTTTGTAGAAATGTTTATTCGCTGTTCCTTTATCAGCTGGTTTTCACTCCCCCTCTCAAGCCCACATGCTACTAAGGCTCACAGTTGCAAAATAATCATTGATAAACACCTCATGGTAGTTAGAAACATACCTTTTTCACCACTGTCTCTTGAGTCACTGCTGTTACTGGTGAAGTTCATACATTTGAACAACAGCTAGAATCTCTCTTCTGTGCTTTGATGGGACAGTTTAGGAATAAAATCTTTAGCGGTTAACCATCCTGTTGATAGCAAAAGCTGTTGTATTCAGGCTGAAATCTCATTCTTCAGATACAACCTGCAGCTTCCTTAATTCTCTGATACTCCTTTGATTCTTTCTGCTTCTTCAGTTTTACAGAAAGACATAAAAATATAATAATATCAATAATANTTATATTATATTTGTAATGGGACTAAATGTTTCAAAGAAACTTCCTGAGATCCTGTACCAAAAATGCATTTCTTTTGTAGAAATGTTTATTCGCTGTTCCTTTATCAGCTGGTTTTCACTCCCCCTCTCAAGCCCACATGCTACTAAGGCTCACAGTTGCAAAATAATCATTGATAAACACCTCATGGTAGTTAGAAACATACCTTTTTCACCACTGTCTCTTGAGTCACTGCTGTTACTGGTGAAGTTCATACATTTGAACAACAGCTAGAATCTCTCTTCTGTGCTTTGATGGGACAGTTTAGGAATAAAATCTTTAGCGGTTAACCATCCTGTTGATAGCAAAAGCTGTTGTATTCAGGCTGAAATCTCATTCTTCAGATACAACCTGCAGCTTCCTTAATTCTCTGATACTCCTTTGATTCTTTCTGCTTTTTCAGTTTTACAGAAAGACATAAAAATATAATAATATCAATAATAATAATAATAATAGTTATTATTATGTTATAATATTTCAGAATAACTGAAATATAAACTATGCAGTTGCCAGTCACCAGCAGTACTTTGTGTGGGGGACACACCCTATGAAGGATCACTTAATTATTTAACTAAAAATAATTATGCATCATGCTGTGAAAGGAAGTGAGCAAAGCATCAAATCCTGTTTGTCACTCCACCTGTGTATATATCTGGAGGGAATGGTTTGCAGAACTCCTTTTTCTGTCAATGTCACCGCTTCTCAATTCCATATTTAATGCTACTTAAAGCCCATTCTAACTAAACATTTGTGTGTTTATGTAGTCTGCTGAATTAGGGTTTCATTGAACAAAATGCAGGCTCCTACACAAAGACTAGGGTCTTCCGCTTTTAGATGATAAAGCCCATTGTGCAATATTCTGAGGGTTAAATTCTCATACTTGTATCATACCTGATGTAAGATATCCTGTTGATTAGGGGTAGCGTATTACCGATAGGGAAAGTGGGCTTGTTACACACATGCAGTATCTCCTTTTGTTGCAGATGAGAGCATTTAAAGTCTGATCTGACTCTTACAGAAGTGAGTGAGAAATAGACCTCGCCATGAAAGATGTCCTAAAATTCCAGTGCATACCAATCAGTGTTTTCAGCAAAGCACGACTGTTGCTAACAGCACATTGTATCTGGAAATATTTGTGTCCATAAATTCCTGCTGTGACAAAAGAAACACTTTCATGATGAGGCCGACTCTTCCTAGATGGCTTTTGAAACGGATGAGTGGTTGTCCTGTCCCTAGAGCACATCTCTGCAATGGATGCTCATACAGTAAGGAAGATTTGAAAATTTTTTTTCAGAGTTTCACTTGACGTGGTTTTTGTTTCATGGGAAATCTATATTCCTGGGCATATGAAGTTAAAATACTTCTGCATATCAAGGGATTTTGGAAGCTAGAAGTTCACTTGTAGGAGAGGAGGCTCTTTTGACCCTCGAGGAAAAGCATTACTCTGCACAAATGGCTGATCTGCTGTGAAGATCATAAAGCAGAGGGATTGTGTTGGACTCAGAGCTTTATTACTGGGTCAGGATCAAGCACACGCTTGTTCTGATCTGCCAAAAGTGGAAAAAGACCATAGATGAAAATGAATAGTTTAAGCTGTCACTTTGTAGTATGAATTGTGCTGCTCCACAGAACAACTACCAGGAAGAGAATACAATGATCGAAGCTCAAGAGGAAAGGCTCAGAGACCTTGATGCCATCTCTAGGCAAGGTTATACTTACATTGCATGCCCAGGTGCTGTTGAAGTGGACATACTGGTATTAGTGGCATGAATTCAGCCTAGGAAGTGCTGAGTGCCTTGGGAAGGCTTGTGTGCTGAGATTTCATTGCTGTCCAGCCTGGCACAGGCATATCTGTTTATGTCGCAATCCTTGTTTCCAGATAACAATTACACTTTTGAAAGTGTAATTCCCAATAATAGAAACTCATGCATCTGTAAAGTGTCAGCAGAATGTTTGGACTGCAGTTAGTAACTGTTTCTGTAGTAAATTGAATTAAAATTGAGTTTTTGCAGTTATTCCTCTTGGAATACCTTGTAAGTGGTATTTCGAAAGGTAAATGCCAACCTGTTTTAGGTCAGTTACTTAATTTTGCACAGTCACACCCTGTGACCTTAGATAGATTAGGCAGGTATTATGAATTAACACTTACCGTCTGTCATCTGGAAACTGTTCTCTTCATGCTCTTTGCACACGGAGAGTGTTTGATAATGCACCTTAACCTACCCCATACTGAGTATGTGATAATGTGCTTTAACCTAGCCCCCTGTAGAAAAATTTTCAGCATAATCGCATTATCTTTGTATTTACTGCAGAATAAAATACATAGGGAGAGGTGTAAGGTGCTACAGCTTGTGCATGCTTGTAAAGCTATGGACAGACATGGTGTTCCAGATCTAACTGTGCCATCTGAAGATGGTGCTGGTTTGCACCTACACACTACCTCTTTGACACAGCAGTTGCTTCTGCTGTAGCTCTTCTGGTAAGTGGGTTGGTTTAAGAGCACTTTCATTTGCTTCAGGCTAAGTGGGCAGGTTGGTTTAAACCCTCTTGGTTGACTAATCCATCTGACTTGTTGGAATCAGACAAGGGAGCACTCACTTAGTTCCCTCTGCCAACAGAGCTGCGGGGGTGGAAGCTCTCAGCAGAGGAGTGGTAAGAAACAACTGGAAGAACAATAATGTCACCAGCTGGCACACCTGTCTGTGAGGCTGAGTGCCAGCACGTGAGTTAGTCCTGGTTGTGCTGTGGGTATTACAGCTCTTCCAAACATGTCTGTGCCTTTTCTTTTAGACATTCCTGGCTTAATTCTCTTTTATACTAACTACTTTTTTATTACTTTGGCAATACAAAACAATTTGAAAGCATCCAGAAGTGTTAAAGCCGTATTATTTATCAAAACAATGTGAACGGGTCTAACGGGTGAGTATCAATTACTAGTCTTACATAATTAAGTTCATAATTTTCTTGTCTAGAACCTGAGCTATTTCCTTAAAGGATACCAGATGCACTGGGAGCCCAGGATGTGGGGTAGCACTGCTGCTCCTCAGCCAAGGGATGGTCCCTTTTAGGGCTGTATCACACTGATCTTATGCTACTGAGGGAAGTTCACATCATGAACTGGGCTCCAGCCCTCATTCCCAGTTCGCATATTTTCTCATGGTCACCATATGTGTGACTCTCATCGCTCTTAAACCTAAAGGGTTACGGTTGCACACAGGGCTCTGAGAAGTGTTTTGCCTACCTGGGTGTGAACAAATGTTGTCACCTTCTTTCCAGGTAAGTCCTTACTGGTGTAGAGTCTTCTCCTCTGGATGTATCATCACCTGGCATGAAAGGCTCCTGGAACACGTAGTGCTTTCCCTCCTTTTATGGACACCACTACTATCTTTATCAAACTGTTGCTGTGTGGCAAATTTATTGCAGTCTGTGTTTGACTTTTTATTCTTATTTTCAGCTATTTTCCTAATCTCTTTAGCTTGTGTTTTTTTCTGTTTCCAAGTTGGGGCTTCTGGACATCCTTACCAAGAGACTGTGCTTTATCCACTACTGGTGTTGTACTTTGCACAGTTGATTTATTGTTGTAGTTTGTTTGTTTTTTCTACACATGGACAGCACTGCTATTTGTTTTAGTCAATCACCTGCAGCCTAAATGAAAAATGCTTTTTTTTCCCCCAGCAAAGTACTTGAGCATTTGTTTACCTCTAGGTAAGTGTGTTTTCATGGGCTTCCATGAAGAAGGGACATAGGGTTTTAGTAAAGATTTTTTTTTTTTTCTGACACAGGACTGGAAGAGCTGATTGAAATGTGCTGCAGGAGGTAAAATTCTGCTCCATCCTTGGGGCCAAGTGCTCAGGCGATGAAGGGATTTTTTTCTGTATTTCTATGGCTACAGCTATGGCCAGTTTAGTCTTGGCAAATGCAAGGCATTTCCTCTTAGTTCCAGCTCTCTTTTAAAGTAATTTAGCCTCATGTACCTAACATTTGTTAGTCTTTTTGATCCTTTTGTCCATCTTTAGGTTTAGGCAGCTCCTCTGAATGGAGCTCAGCTCTGAAAGCCACTGGATTTCAACCTTTACTTGACTGAGGAAAAAAAAAAGGTACATTCTTGTTATTTCATGTCTGCTGTTTCTTTGAAGGTTCTCCATAGTAGTCCTGTATTTTTCAGTCTGCAGCTAGGACTGATGTGCTTTATCAGGCAGTGAACAAGCTGTGAACGATACACTGTTCAGGAAGGGAATTAAGCTTCTCTTCTGAGTATTTGACAGACTGCACTTCCCCTGTGACTTTGATCAGTGCCTGTTCAGTCAGGTTACAGCCAACTCCCAGTGCTCTGATTGCTGACTTCAGAATCCAATTTAGCCCTCTCTTTTTAGCCTACTTTCCATCTCTTGTTTTGCTAGATGATTTTATACATTTGCCTTATTTCTAAGTCTGCCACTGGGCTGATGGTACTGGTAGCTTTGTCTAAAGCTACCAAAGTTAATAGAAAGCATCTGTCTCCATTAAACCTTCCTTATATTAATTGCCAAGCAGATATTACAGTTATCGCGAACTGCAGATCTCAACTGAGCGGAGTTAGTCCATGCTTAGTTAGTCCAGAGTTAGTGGTGACCGGGAGTGAGACTTGAAACTTTAGCTTATTAAAATGTCCTCCGTGTGGGACAACATTTCTGAATCCTTGTCCTGGGAGGAAATAACACAAACTGATTTGTTGTGGTATGCCTTGAAAATTCTGCGGTGCTCTACAGCAGCCATAATCGTAATGAACTACATTTGCTGGAGGGAGTTTAAGGGATTCCTAAACTTTTTTTAAAGGATATCTTTAATCACTCAGAATATAAAATTTTAATCAAGATGCCTTAAAGTGAGTGAAATCTATCAGCAAATTGGTAATGCCAGGTCAGTAAGGAACAGAGTTAGCACTCTCAAATGTTACTACCAGTGTACTCTCAATAGGATGTTGCAGTTTCTGTTGTTGACAGTGCCAGATATGGTCATGAAAGAGTTTTTTTTCTAGCAATCGTTGTTGGGCAATGCAGCATGACTCAGGCAGGGACCAAGGGGAAGAGATTCAACTTCAAAGCAGGTCCCAAGGGAAGGAGGGGCAGTGCTGGCCGAAGGCTCACTGCATTGCTTTCAGGAAGAGCTTTCCTCAAGGTCACCAGCTGCAGTATCTCTGAGCTGGCCCTGAGCCCAGACAGCCAAACTCATGGGAGGATGGGTGTGGGCTCAGGGCCCTGACAGTCCATTTTGTCCTTACTCAGGTCTCCTGCCCACTTCACCAGCCATTCCCTGTGGCCGTTTTTTTCTTTTCCCAAAGCAGGCTAGTGCAAACAAAGGAAGGAATCCACAGCACACTGACTATTTTGTACAGACTTTGTGCCATTCTTCTCCCTAATGTACATTTCCCCAAACCATCAAGCCCTCATCCAAGCCAACGTGCTCCTCTCTACAGAGTGCTGCATGGGTTCCCACATCCAGTGCCAGCCAGTGACATTACACCTATTGCGTTCCCCTATCCAAATTATAATGGGAGTAATACTCATGGCCATCTTGGATACCCTGTTTAGGCTCTTGGAAACCCTGTTTAGGCTCTTGGAAATTGTTGCTTAAACATTGGTGGCGGTTCCCTTCTCTTCGCTAATGGTGTGGACCTGGCACATGTCTCAGCGGCATCAGCACCTCTGGTGCCCACCTGAAGTATTCTTGCTCAACATCCTTTATTTTCCTCTTCCCCCAGTTTGTGGAATGGACAGGCTGTTGTCCTTACCTACTGAATCTTAACAGCCATATGTTGCTGTGGGGAGCATTGTTATTGCCAAATGAGTATTTCAGAAAGGCGTGTCTGTTTTCACTAGGGAAAAAAAAGAAACCAAACAAAAAACTCCCACATTTTTTTATAATATTGCTAAAATATGAACTCTAATGCTTTGTAAAATCCTGCTTTAGTCAGGAAAACTTCAAGGCTACCTCAGTGTAATGACTCAGGCTTTTCTGGAGTTTTAAGTAAACTGGAAAATAATTGTTTTGTGTATGAGAGAGTAGATGAAGGTAGAATACTATTGACATTAACTGGAAGTGGCAACTTGACTTTCTGTGAGTGTGTTCTGTGGGCTGGACTAGATGATCTTCCGAGATCCCTTCCAGCCCTTGAGATTCTATGATTAAGTGTTCCTAGAAATTAGGCATATATCATAACTGTGTTAGCTATGTTAGAGTAAACAAAAGAAAGCCCTGCAGACATGTCTTTGCCTGTGGGTTTTAAAAGTTACAGTTTGCACCTTTGTAATATTTTGATTTAATCTAAGCAGGCTGCATTTTCAAAACCAGGTGCTAATGCTAAAGCAGTTAGCGCTTGTCACCCAGCTACATCAACACATTCATCAGTTCCATTGAGTTTTCAAGGATATTACATAATGGTATCAGCAAGACAGAAGAGGTGCCCTCAGAAAGTTGTGTTTTTTTAAAAGAATTTACATGTCCACTGTTGTTTCCTTTGAGTGAATGCACAAAACCCACAGGACATTCAGTCTGCAGACTGAGAGCAATTCTGGGTTTCTTGCTGATGCTCAAATAAGAGCTCATGAAGCTGGTGATGTTTCATTTTGTCTCTTTGGCTAGAAGACTCCTGTGTTGGCACATCTGTCATGCCCTGTGCTTATATTCCTTACACCTTTTGATTAAACAGCAGCTACACACTCCTTCTGCAGGAGATTCTTGGCACCAGGAGAATCCATACAGTATGGGAAGGTTGTATCAGCTCTCCACAACAGTAGCAGTTCTCTTAAGTATGCCTGACAGATATTTTGGGGCTTTTGTTTTGCATTGACTTATGAATATTGATTGAAACTCAGGATCTCAGTCTGTGTTATTAGGATGCACTACCATCAGGGAACTGTTCTCTAGAACAGTGGTTGCCAAACATGTTTTGATAGAGTACTCCTACCACTAAAAGGTTTTGAGCATGCATCCCTAATATACTTATGCTTTTTTACAAATAAGTTCCATACATGCACTACTGTCCTAATGTATTATGTACCTTATAGAACATACATAAAAATAAATATTAAAATAGGAAAAGAGAAAATAAACAACTTTGAAATTTAATTTGTTTCTTCATTAAGAGTACAAAATGTATTTTCTCGCTGCACCCCAATGGATTGTCTTGCACACTGCTTGGGTGCACACACTTCACTTTCAGAACCAGTGCTCTAGAAGGTGGGATAAAGCTCAAGGCGTAAAAACAAGACAAATATCAAGAAAAAATGTTTACTCTTTGGCCTTAATGTACTCTGTGCAGGAGGTTAAAGACTTTCAAAGTCTGGTCCAAGACTATGGAATGCATCCCCTCAGGAGCTAAGACTATCACAAACATCATCATCCAAATGTAAACAAGATTTCTTTAACTTACCTTTATGACATAAACACATTGCAACATATACATTAAAGAAAAACACCCAAATTATCAAAGCAAATAATTCTACAAACCTCTCCCCTGGGGCAGAGGAAGGGAGAATAAACAATGTGTTGCTTAATGCACTACTGGAAAGCAATTGGGTATTGCTGCAATGGGTTGAGAACGTGAATAGAGTAGCACATGATAGAAAACTGTTACTTGTTACTGGTATTCCATTAAAAAGCTCCACCAATGTGAATTAAATGTTTGTTTCAGGTCAACAGGCATTATATATTCATTTTAAAATTGGTTAGTACTTGTTTAGGATTCTTCTATTGTTTTCTTCCTTCCGCAGTGGAATCCTGACTGTGGAGCTGTGAGTAAATTACTATAAATTGACTCCAGCTGCATCTGGCTGTAAAATAAGTGAATTTCTTGAGCTCACTTCAAGAGGTTTTCTTGGGTCATATTTCAGTAAAGCTGGATTGCTTTGTTGGTACAGCTCTATAGTTCAGCCTTTAAATTACTTGCTTCTAAAACTGGTTCAAAGAAGTATTCTAAGTCAGAAGGACAGTTAATACTCAAGACAGCTAATCCCAACCTTCCTGGCGGTACACTGCTGTTTTACCTGAAGGGTGCCATTTATTTCATCCTTGGTGCCTGGCTAACTCTCCTAGTTATTGTATAAGTTGAGATGAACCTGGAGTCAAGACTTTCTCTGCCCCTGTGTCCTTTGTACAAGGGAAGGTACTAGAAAAGACTGGCTGCACACTCCCACCTCGTTTATCATTCACCCAGGATCTAGTTTCCAGATGCATGTAGGAATGTGAAGAGACTAGTTTCGTACTTTATTCACTGCTTTCATGATTATGACAAGAAAGCAGTCTAGGTTTTAGGAGTGATTAGGTCTGGCTGGAAGCTTGTGGTTTACCTTCAAAATTGTAGTTCTCGACAAAAAAAAAAGATATTTTTTTTTTAGGCTTTTTTAAATTTTGTCATGACTTGTCTGTTTACATCTCTCACTGTGGCACAGTGCTTTCCCTCTGACCACCCTGGCTGGTAATGTTATGGAAGATGTAGTTGGACCAGCTTGCCACGCCTGTAGGAAAGAATAAGGCATCTTTACTTGAAACAACAAGCTCTTTCAAGCTGTAGAGCTACACTGCAATGAGAAGACTGTAAGAAAAGAGCATCTTCCTTAGGAGGAAAAGCTGCAGGAACTGGGGCTATTTAGTCTAGAGAAGAGGAGACTGAGGAGGGATCTCATTAATATTTGCAGTATATAACTGGTGGATGTCAGGAGGTTATGGCATCCCTTTTTTCTGTTGTATTTAGTGACAGGACAAGGGGTAATGAGATGAAGCTGGAACACAAAAAGTTCCATTCAAACGTAAGAAAAAAATATTTTACTGTGAGGGTGAGGGAGCCCTGGCACAGGCTGCCCAGGGGGGTTGTGAAGTCTCCTTCCTTGGAGGTCTTCAAGACCCACCTGGACATGTTCCTATGCCACCTGAACTAGGTGGACCTGCTTCTGCAGGGAGGTTCAGCTAGATGATCTCTAAAGGTCCCTTCCAACCCTACCATTCTATGATTCTATGATTTTTAGCCTTATTTCAACACGATTCTCTACCATGATGTTTCCTAATCAAAAGCTTTGGAATTTGTGTTTGTTCTTCTCCAGGATGTACCTTAAAATAGTACCTTTAAATGGTCAAATGCAGTTACTGATATCTTTGTGGGAGAGTAACCACTGGTGAAAAATACAAAAAGCTTGGTTGACTAGTATAACAATAAATAAAACTGCAGCAGAATTTACATCTCTTAATAGATTCAGAAAATCACAGAGTGGTTTGTGTTGGAAGAGACCTTCATAGATCATATAGTCCAACCTCCCTGTGACATGCAGAGACATCTTTCACTTAGATCAGATTACTCAAAGCCCCATCCAGCCTGATCTTGAACACTTCCAGTGATGTGGCACCCACAGCTTCTCTGGGCAACCTGTTCAAGTGTCTCACCACCCTTGTCATAAAAAGTTTCTTCCTTGCATCCCTTCCTTATAAACCTACCTTATTTCAGTTTAAAAAAAGTTGCTGCATGTCCTATCACTTACAGGCCCTGGTAAAAAGTCTCTCACCGTCTACTTTGTAAGACTGTTTCAAATATTGAAAGGTTGCAATAAGTTCTCCCAAGAACCCGCTCTTCTACAGAACCTCTCCTGAACAACCCCAGCTCCCTCATCCTTTCTTCACAGGAGAGGTATGCTAGCCCTCTGATCATTTTCATGGCCCTTCTCTCAACCAGCTTTAACAAGCTTACCTATTGCTGAGGTCTGTTTCTTCATGATGACTAAGTGCTGGCTTCATGTACGAAAAGGTGTAATGTCAATTTTATTTGAGATCATAAACCAGGATGGAAATGGATACTGACACTCCCTAATTTCCTGAGGAAAGGGGATTCTGAATTTAGCTTGATGTAAAACAAGATCTTCCTCAATGAGTTTTGCATAAACCTATCACTTTTCTCAGGTATGAAATCCTTCTTCTGAACCTGATCTGAGTATGAAGTAGAGCATTTTAGCAACATTTCCATAAGATTTTGTGTAATAGCTCAGTACGTATAGTAGCAACATGCATCTTGTCCATTCTTTTATAAATAATGCATATTTTGTATTGAAGCCAATGTTTTAAATTTACAACAGACTTGGAAGTCACAAACAAATGTTCATGTGGGAAAAAAAATGCAGGATTAATTCTGTTAGTATGAACTATTTGAATCTTGAATATATTAAACCTCATTTCTGAACAACTGTTAACTTCGAAAGTAAAAGGTTAAAGTAAAAAGTAAGCTGTGGTGTGATGGCAAGTAGACTGAAAGATCTGTGACTGGAAACATGACTTTCTAGTATTTCTAGAAGAGTGTCTGAAGAAATTAGTGAATATTATTGAGAGTTACCATATTGCTGAAATGGCTGTTACAGACACATCTCTTTTTTTTCTTTTTCTTTTCTGAAATTCTTGGCCAAAACATCACCACTTTGGTCATATTTCTCAATTAACAAATGCACTTGATGATTTTTCTGTGCTTTTGAGGGAATTAATTAATTCATGCTCATGCAATGTTTTCAAGATAGAACTACCTACTGTGAACTACATTAACCCATGACTGCTCTTTAAAATTTAATCAGAATTATTGGCATAACTAACCTGTAAATGACACTCAATAGTAGTAGAATTTTACACAGTGGTAAATTTTGCTACATACTTCTAGAAAGGAATCATTGCTGAATGTTCTTGCAAATCTAGTATAAGTTTGGTTATATCCTCATCTTAAAAAAAAATAATGTTGTCAGATAAACAAAGTTTCTTACTCTCGCTCCCTTACCTAGCAGTAAAGGAGGTTTCACACTTATTACCAGAAGGCTTTTGGCCAATGTGTGGCAACCCAATAAACACAGATGCAGACTCAGTCCTTTGAACTGTGGCTAAATGCAGCTGTTGTTGGAGCTGGAAGCACCAGCACAGGAATGTTGTAATGTTACGTGGCCTGGAGTGCCTGTTAAACCTGGTAGTGCTAAAGGGGAGAAGAAGACAGACCCTTTAGGCACTCCCTGGTCCACTTCCCATCCAAATACATGACATCCCTGGATGTCATTGTTGATGATCATAATAAATAATATTATTATGGACCTGCCACTGTGCTCAGGAGAAATAAAATTGCAAATTTGAGTATCTTGTTCCAGTTATACACTCACTGAAGTGAAAATAGGCAGATGTTCACATTACTGCAAATAAGCTGAGATACAAACATGCAGTGCCTCAGCTGCACATTGATCCCTGTGTGGGTGTTCTTACTCTGCAGTGAACGTGAAGCACCTTGTGAGTGTGAACTCACAAAGTTACTCTGATGTTCTGATGTGACAGGAGAGGGGTAACAGGCACAAGCTGGAACATGGGAAGTTCCACTTGAATATGAGGAAAAACTCCTTTACTGTGAGGGTGAGGGAGCCCCGACACAGGCTGCCCAGGGAGGCTGTGGAGTCTCCTTCTCTGGAAGTTTTCAAAAACCTCCTGGGCCAGTTCCTGTGTGACCTGATCTAGGTGGAGCTGCTAGAGGAGGGCGATTGGACTAGATGGTCTCTGGAGGTCTGTTCCAACCATTCTGAGATTTTTAATCAATGTCCCAGTCTGTATCATCGGATAAAGCACACATGCTGCTGCTGTTCATATGGTTTACATCAGGTTTTCAGGTTTGGATCTATAAAAGTGACCATGATGTTCCTTCACAGTAGCTACAGATGACTTGCCAACACTGGGCTGGTTAGCCACAGAGCTGTGGCTGTTTAGGTCAGCAAGCTTCATCCTGGCAGCAGCAGCATCCTGGTTGTGAGTAGGGAGGGTGTTCCTCATAGCCTCCTCCAATGTTGGATAATTGGGTTACATGATTCGCCTATAAGTTCTGGGGATGCTGTTAACTCTTTGAAAGAGTTATACTTCTCTGAGGTTATCACCCTGCACTGAAGTTGGCAATTAGCATGGATAAAAATCTCATAACTTGCATCGAATGTCTTCAGTCTGTCATATCGCCAGCAAACCCACATGACTGCATCATGAAAACTCACCTTTAGACGTTGTTTCTCATTGCTGATATGTTCTCTTCTTGTCATATATGTCTGATTTAAATCCTTGCAGGTAATCAGGGTAGCAAGCTAGTGCTCATTAGGTGTTGTGAGAGAGACTGGCTACTCTTGCTGATCCCAGGGCAGAAGGTTCCTAGTCCTCCAGTGTTTTCTGACATACTCTGAAGGCTCATCGCACCTTTGTTTTCTCTGCTGCCCTATATCCCTGCATGGATATTTTCTGCAGAAGTTCCAGCAGATATGACATTGGGCAGATGCAAGTTGCTGTGCAGTTTAGTTAAGGTGGGTGCTTGCTAGCCTGGTAAACTCTGTGAAGAGGTTGTTCCTCTTTGGAAGGAAGAAGGCAAGAGCTCAGCTGGAAAGAAAATCTCTTGCCTAATCCTTTTTTTCACTGTGGACTCTTGTGAAATGTCTTCAGCAAAGCTGGCAAATCATGCTTTATATGTGGCATTCAGCTGCTGGTCTGCACTTGAGGGTGTGTGGCCTGCAGGGTTGCAAACTAAATGCCACATGTCTTCAGGAAGTTTTGGCCACTGAATCAAGCCACATTTGGTTTAGCTAATTTTAGGTGATACTTTTCCTACTACAGGCAGGAAAAACTGACTTCATCAATCCCACAGTCACAGCATTTCCTGCAATTAATATGGTGACCTGAGATAGATCAATTTCCCCGGACTGTTGTGGAGTTTGTGTGTTTTAACCCTGTAATTCTTTGTCTTCAGTCTTCTTGTTTCACATTCTGGCATCTGTGACACACCTTAGCATTGTCTGGTTTCTGCTTTTCATCTTGCTCACACCTCTGGTTGTTGAATGGAGCTGGAGAAAGTCCAGACTTCTCTCGAGTGCCTGATTCTTCAAATCAAATCTAATTTTGCAGGTTTGGGTTTGGCTTTTATTTTTGGCTAATGTAGTGATAACCAGCATTGCTAATGGCAATACTTGTTATCTTCACTATTTATTTTTTTTACCTTTCTTTTTCCAAGATCTTTCTTTTGCTTTTACTCTCCTGTTGCGCAGCTACATTTTGCTGCAATTTTAACTGTTATTCATCCTTCTGTGTCTGATCTTTTGTACTGTTTGTGCCCTGTGCCATATAATTTGTCCTTGATACTTTGCTGGGTTTTTCTGTCTCATATCTAGTGTTACTGTGTCAATAAGGCAACCATAAATCACCTAGAGTTGCCTAAGAAATTATTCTAATAAAGTCTTCATCAGGCAGAGTCAGGGTAACTGTCTTGGAGGCAGCCTATCCCTTGCAAGGGATCTTGGCACAAAGACTTTTGTCAGGAAGTGGTTCCTGCACCCGAGCTGCTCGGACAGTTGAGAGAGTCCCCAGATGCCTTCTTATTCTTGTGGCCACCTCAGTTCAAATGCAAAGATGAACCTGGCGCTGTGTCCTGTGGCTGTTTTTCTTCTCCGTGGACAGTAAAATGTTTTACACCTTCTCTTTTTTTTCAGGGTCTTGCATTTACAAAATTTAAAATTTCTTTACTATATGCATCTGGATCTCTCCTGCCTTGTCTTTATCTTCCACACAGTGGAATGATGAGCTCCTGCATTCCCAAGAATCTGTTATAGGCTGAACAGTCATTGTGTAATCTTCTTTCCTTTTCAAGTTAGTGACTTCACAATTTTCAATCTTTCTTCCATGCTATGTCCTCTTGGAGATCCCCTTGAGCAAGACTGTATTTCAAAACGTTTTTCTGAAGACATGATTGCATCTCATTTATAGTTCTTCCTTAAATAAATTTCTCATTTATTCATATCCTTCTCAATCTTTCAACTGTCTACCATGCATCATGGGCTGCTTATATCTACCTCCTTAGCTGGATGATATCTTTTTTTATAGAGCCCATCTTATATTTATGGCTGATCTTTCTGAATGGCCTGCACTGGCAAAGTTTTCTCTGTGCAGTTATGTTCTCTCTATTTTCTTCCCTTCACAGACATTCCTCTGGTATAACTCACTCCAGATATTGCTTAGGCTATTTTATAGCCTGCTGGCATACGAGTATTCCTTTCTTTTCTCATTCATATGAGCCTTTTGCATCTTTTAGTTATTTGTCACAAAACATCTGTCTTCCCTAAAACGTGCGTGCTATAATGTTCTTCTATGATTAGTGGTTGTAGCACCACTATCCACAATACATATATACTGTCAACATCCTGCACATGAAATAAGATGTTTGTGTGATTTGCAAAGGCATTGGTTTTTAAGGTTGTAAGAATCAAAGCTGTGGTCCATTGTCTACCTCTGCCGTTAACAGTATGATTTTTCCTATGTGTAATCACAGAATGGGTGGCTCCTCTGCAAATTGTGTGGTCCAAGCAACTGCTCAATGCAGGGTCAGCAAGAGTGAGTTTTTCAGGACCCCTGAGGCACACCTGTCGTCATTATTCTCCACATACATTGTGTGTGTCTCCCATCACAGCCCTCTGAACCTAGGTTGTGACCAAGGGGCAAATCTGTATCCATCAGTGAAAGTACTTTTTTTTTTAGTACATTGAAGCACACAAGATTGCATTCTGTTCTTTGCTCTAACTTTTTCAGGTCACGCTTAGTTGTAGCAAAATTTTATCCATTTGCTATTCATTTACTGCTTGTAAACTGTCCAGAAATGTCCTGACTGGCATGTGATACATTCACACACACTGACGGATACAGCACAGGGCCTACAGGACACCCATGCCCTGCTGGAGCAGTATATGGTGTCAGACAGAACTCTCCAGGACACCTTGAGGGCAGTAAATTATTTATTTAGGCAACTGAATTGAATCTCTATTGATGAACCCATGTTTTTCAACCCTTACAACTAGCTGAAGTGACTACAAACATTTTTTTCCCCAAAATAATTGGGTTTTTTTCTGTGCTCTAAAAGGTACTACTACTACTATATTCAGCATGCCTAGATTATTTTTTTTTTGCAAATTCTGAACTGTAACTGCAGATACCACATCAACCTCTGAAGTTATTGCAGAAAATAATTTTAGTCTTGCAGATATAGCAGCCATGGGGAGCTCTGTGGTCCTCATCTGAGCTTGTTTCCAGGCTGCAGGCAAGTCTTTATCCTGCTCCTGGCAAAATAGTTGTCTTGTCTTTTGAAGCCTCTCCTTAAGCTTTCACTTTTGCTCTGTCTGTGTATGTCATGTATCAATCTGTGGTTTGCTAATTTAAACAGCCGTTTGTTTATATCCTTTGTCCTCCAGAACTTGCTCTTAGATTTTGTCAGGCTCCAGAACACACATGCCTATTTTGTGGGGGGAAAAAAAAAGAAAACAACAAACCCAAGTTTAAGTCAAGAGCTTTGTCTTTATTCTCTGTCTTATTGCTACAGATGACATAGATCTTCTGAGGCCACTGAATCAAGTAGCTAGTCTGTTGTAAAGGACCTGAAAGTGTTTCCTTCTTGTATTTTTTTAAGTGTATATATATATATAAATACGTTATAGAAATATATTTATATATATGTTTGTGTCCCAAGTTCAGTCTTCGTTCAGTATATTTGAGGGTACGTCATGTCAAAGTGTTCTCTCCCTACATCTGCATGTGTGGTTAATCCTTTCTCCTCATTATGTGATGAGAGGAGTTGTGACTCTGTTTTGAACAGAAATTGTGACCAATTCATTTCTCTCAGTGGCAGCAGCCTTTTTACTCTTCTGAGCTGTTTTAGTGATCTATAGCTATGGTTTGTCTGGGCTGCTCTTCTCTTGCCATGAAATACTTGATGAGCAGCCGAGGATGAAACACTGTCTTCTGCACCCTTGCAGATTTTTATGTAGAAAGATGTTGAACTGTCCTGGCTCAGGACTGTCCACTACCACTCCCTCCAAGCAAATTCTACAGCTTCATTACTAGATAACTGACAAAGTCTGTGTGGTTGTTACCAGGGCTGTACGGATGGTCTGTGTTTTGTAAAGGCAACACTGTCTATCCCTAGCTCCAGGAATTTGAGACCTTTTGTTATAAAGACCCAACAATCATCTTAGGAAAAAAAAAATCAGTGACAACTGCGATGGCAGAGCAAAGCCATGTCAGGGAGTTCCTCACGGCAGCTGGACCGCTGGGCTGGTGCTGGCCTGGCCACCATGGCAGCTCATGTGGCGGCCTCCTTAGGCCAGGTTTGGGGAGAGGAACCCAACCAAAGCTTTTGGTGAAAAAGAGATGCAGAGCTATATATTATTACTTTGCTCATAAGATGACAGTGGAACCTGGAACATTTCAATTTACGTTTATGTATACAGGGCATAGGTGTGAACCACAGACAAAACGGTCTTTATAAGGCGACGATTCTCAGGTTACTCAGGCAGCACTAGTGGGGGATGATCCCCAGAGGGAGAAACTTCACCTTCTTCCGCTACTCATTCCCTTCCCTCTTGGCAAAATAAAACAGGGGGTTGGGCGAGGTGACTATTGTGGGATCCTGTGCACAGACACTAGAGCAAGGCTGGGCCGCTTGAGGTGAGGGAAAGCTTGAGGTCCTGGGAAAAGCAGTTTGCAACCTGAATCCTTGGCAGCAGCAGAGGCCTTGGCTACAGCAGTGGTGTCTCAGCTGCAGAGAAGCCAGGATCTCTGCTGTATTTGGAATTAAATTCTTCCCATGCAACTGCCTTGCTATCTTCTGCCCTCAGCCTGTGCTGTGTCTACTTTCATAAGGAGGGAGGACAGGGCACTGTTGGAGTCATTTTTATACCTGACTGATTTGAATTGGACCCAGCAACAAGAAGCTACAGTTTTTTCTTTAGCATATTGCGTACCAGTCAGACTCCTTTCTGAGGTACAAAGAGACCAAAGCTACAGACTACTTGGTTTCTTCCCAGAAAATAATGCATACCTCAAAAAGAAATGCATATTACACCAAAGGTGGGAGATGGTAGGGGAAACACATTAAAAAAAAAACAAACAAACCCAAAACCTGTTCAAGATCTATAAGTAAATCTATAATCTCATGTATATGAGATTTCCTTTTTATTTTTTCAGCTCTCGGAAGCAATGCAATGTACCTGCAGCTAAATCTGCAGGTTTATATCTTCCTTGTACTGAGAGACCAAATGCATCATAACAGATTTCTGCCAGGCGTGTTTTGGATGGCAAAGATGGCATATGAAGCCTTGAAGGAGCCGGGAAGGTGTGACATGCAACTGAACTGCTTGACTTCAAACAGAACGGTGATGTGAGCAGGAAAGATGTTAGAGCTGGTGTTCACTGTCATTTATACAGTTATTCTTCATTTGCAATAGTCACTGTCATTAAGTAATGGTTGTGTAAAATAGATACTGTAGAGATTAAGTGGCTGGATTTATTCAGTGTGGTCTTCACCGTTGATAAAGGTTGTGAGAGCTTCTTGTTGCAAAGTGTCTGTGCACAGTAGTAAAACACCAAGATCTGTGACCTAACTGCTCTCCATGTGAGAAAAATAAACTCTCAACTTAGAAAACAGGTCAGATGTGGAAATGTTAGATCTGTATGGGTTCCTGGAGGAGTGAAAGTGTGAAGCAGGTGTCTTTTGTCACAGGAGATAGTAAAGATGCTGAAAATGTCTAGAGAAAATCCGGCTCCTATGAGAGTGGGTCTGGGGTGTTTTATTACTGAAGGTTTGATTGTCCATTTACTCAGCCAGGCCTTATTACTAACTTCAGAAGAATTAATCCTGATCTACTCCAACATATGTGACAGCAGAAACAATATTTTCTGCAACTCCTGAGACTAATAAGGTATTCCTCAACAGATTAATAGATGTGAATTGATACTGAGGAGCTAAGGCTTGTTTGTGCAATAGCAACACTTGTCATTCTCATTCTCATTCCCTATCTCATTACATGGGAAAGTAATTATTATGTCTATTTTGTAGGTAAGAAAAAGGAGACAGAGATTCAGCAACCTGCCAAAGGTGAAGCTGACAATTATTGAGCGACCTTGAAATAAGAACTTATGTCTCATGAATTCTGAATCATTTGCACCTACAGACACTATGTATAAGGACATGGCTCTGCTCTCATTAAAACTGTGGTTAACCACACACTAACCACCCCATCGCAGGTCTGATGTGAACTCACAATTGTATTTCTGTTGAATTACCCAGAACAGTAATGTTAATGACATCTGTAGGAGAACATACTACACCTGACTGGGGAGGCGGGTGGGGGGAAGGGAAGTCTTTAGGGGCAAAACTGATTTTTCAAACTTCTTTTGAACATACTTGAACTGGCAGAAAGATTTTGCACCACTTCAACACCTTTTGCCAGATGGCTGTGATGTATTTCATCTGGCAGCAGGAGTCCTCTCAGTGCAATTAGCACAGTATGGAGTCTCTGCTGGGTTTGACAGCCCTGGAAGCCTCTCTGATGGTGTTTCCCCTCTGTTTCTCCACCACCATGCAACACACAACTTGCCACCATTTCTAGGGAAGCACAATTGTGTGATCATCTCTATGTCTGCGTGTCCCTCCCATTTAAACATCTTTCAGTCTACTGATAGCTTTGACCATGTTTAATACAAAGGTATATGTCTCAATATAAAATTATGTTCTTGCACACCCAGTATAAATAAGTCACCAAGAGAGCAGAGAACTGAGTTGGACTGAGCACAAGGTCTGTCCTAGTGATTTCTGATCCTGATGGTTGGGTTACACTGCTGAACTTGACAGAGAGTACATGACTGGCAGCCATGTATACAACATATCCTCAAGGTAAAGAACTTCAGTAATTACACTATAGATTGAAGCTGTTGGGAAAGAAGAGAGATAATGTGTTGGATCCGCTTATTTTTTTTTTTTAAATAACATTTATGGGTTATAATATTATCATTATTTTTTTACAAACTGCCTGTCTTTCCACGGATCTTAGTTTTAATTTATAACATTCCTCTTCCCCCTCCTCATTTTGAGATCAGAAGGTGCTTAAAGTGCCTAACTGTATGTACCAAATTGTAAGCCAAATTAGCTAACCTATTTACTCAGAAAAAGAAGTTCTCAGGAACCTCTTTAGTGATGAAAATCATGTGTTGTCAACTGATTATGTGTTTTGTCTCCAAACATAATGCATTGAGGTGGGTTTTTTTTTTCTGTGTAGAACAGAGACTATATTTTGAGAAGGAAAAAAAATGAAAGTTGAGAGAGAGATTTTGGGTTACCTCCTTCACACAGCATACATGCTATTTTAGGGTTTCTCCAGGAAAAATGTGATACTGGAGACAACAATCCTCTCTTCAGCTCCTAAGCAGAAAGAGACAGGTAGACTAACATCAAGTAGATGTGGCCCATGGCCCTAGTACTTAATTATTGTGCATGTCAACAGCAACACATAGTGCAGAAGTTCCCTGACTTTTGCATGAGAGGATGAATATCAGGTCAGACTTTATGCTGACTCTCCTTCTGACCTGGGCTGGCACTCTTCAAAGTCTCCAACTGCTTTAAAAGTATAGCTTCCCTTCTGCCAGTTGCTGTCAGTCTTGAATCTTAGTCGAAAATACAATACACAAAGTTCAGAGCTCCAAATGCTGCTGATACTTCAAAGGAGAGGGTTACTATGATTGGGAAAGAAGGAAGGAAGAGAGAGGGAAGGGAGAGTAGAGATAGAAGAAGGGCAGAAGGAAGACCAATTCACTATTATCTAGGTTACAAAGGCAAGTGCTTGGAAGAGGAAATTATTCAGCTGCTTGTGCCATTGTAATTATTCCCCCTCCATGCATGCTTAGGTTGGTGTTGTCATTAATGTCAGAACCTTAATTGAAGTAAGTAGCTCATGTACTCACGAACAGAACAGCACAAAATGAGTTTAAAAGATAAGACAACAGTTGCACAAATCTGATATTTCCTTACTTCTAAGTGCCTGAATTTGCCAGTCAAACATAATTATTTTTAAATAGCCTGGGCTTTACTGAGACAATGCAGCTTATAAAGAAGGCAGAGAAACCCCTCAAGTACAGTGCCAGGAAGCTTTACAGCCAAAGCAGTGGCAGCTGGAGGTGGGGGTTTGAGGCTGTTTTCAGTTTGTCAAAGATTGATGCATTTGGAGAATAAGACACCACATCAGTGGCAGAAGAGACACAACCAGGTTCACCTTGGCTGTTCTAACAGGTAATTAAAGCTCTCTTCTGACATGGAGTTCAAGTCTGTGGACTACACAGACACTTCAAAACACAGCCTCTAACTCCTAAACCTGGCAGCACTACTGTATAAGATCCAGCTGTGGCCTTCCTCTCATTTATCCTTTAAGGAGCCTCTGTGGCCACAATGCCAAATGGATGAAGCCTATCTAGATCTCTCTGTAAAGCTTCCCTACCCTCAAGCAGATTGACACTTCCACCCAGCTTGGTGTCATCTGCAAACTCCTATGATATACTCTTATCTCCTCATCCAGATCAGTAATAAAGATGTTAAACAGGAGTGGCTCCAGTAGTGAGCCCTGGAGGCCTCCACTCCTGATCAGCCACCAAATGGATTTAACTCCATGGACCACAACTATTTGGACTAGATCACCTAACCATTCTTTCACCCAGGAAAGTATATTCCCATCCAAGCCAAGAACAGCCAATTTCCCTAAGAGAACGCTGTGGGAAACAGTGTCAAATGCCTTACTAAAGTCAAGGTAGACAACATACACAGCCTTTCCTTCATCCAACAAGTGGGTCACCCTGTCATAGAAGGAAATTAGGTTTGTTAAACAGGACCTGCCCTTCATAAACCCATGTTGACAGGGCCTGATCACCTGGTTGTCACCTTTTTTTTTGTCCTTCCCACAGAGCCTTTCTTACAGAATCTGCCAAAAGGAGAAGGCAGTTTCCTTTTCTGTAGTTAAAAGATATATGGGCTTTAGTGTGAGGAGAAAAAGAAATCTAGTTAAAACAGTGTATTCTTATTCCTCATGTAATTCCTGAGATTTGATCCCACAATGTGTTTATAAAGGCAGTACTGCTGTTCCATGGAGCATTAACGCATCCAAGTAACTTTAAGGGGAAGGGCAGTCCTTGAGCCCAGATGCATGCTGGTGAGGGACAGCATTTAGGAAACCAACAAGTTCACAGAGAGAAAGCAAATTAAATGTAACAATAGAAGGTCTTTATGGTGAAAGGTCAAGACAGAGAAATATCTGATGGAGAGGACATAACAAAGACATAATAATATGACATAAAACATAATAACGTGTCTAATAATCACATCATACCATTATGACATATTATTTGACGTACTAAAAAGGCATGGTAACAAATAACAAAGATAGAGTCACCTTCTTCTGAGTAGAATCCAGTGAAAGAAAAGAAGAAAATAGGCATAAATTAAAATACAAGAAATTCTGTTTAAATTTATGAAAGACCTTTTTTTACTCTGGAGGTGATCAAACCCTGGCACCAATTTCCAGAGAGGTTGTGGAGCCTACATCCTTGTAGATATTCAAAACACAAACAGTCATAGTGCTGGGCAACTGGTTCTGGGTGACTCTGCTTTGAGCGGGGGGCTGGACTGGATGTGATTCTGTGGCTCTGTGAAATTCATTTCCAAAGCACATGAAATGTGGCAGACTTGACAGCATTGTCTCCAGTAACAGCCAAATCATCATACTGAGAGTCTAGAAGCTACAGGTTGAATGCTGGAAAAGCATTAGTGCACACTGCATGGATTATGTGATCTAATACTGTCATTAAATAACTTATGAAGAATCATGGTAAATGATAGGTCAAAGATCAAATCCTCTACTGTAGGATTTGATCACAGAAAAATTATAGACCTGTACGCTGGCTAAAACATTTGTCCCACAACAGCAGTGGAAATCTGTGCCTTTGCCACTGTCCTTGACTTCAGTATTTGTACACACAGCAACAAACAGAAACTGTTTTTTTTTTTTTTTTAAAAAAAGATGTTGCTATGGCATATTGTGCTTAAAATGCTACACGTGTATTGTTCCAGTGACTTCTCTAGTGCAGCTCTGGGAAGTTCTGCAGTGTTTCAGGGACTTCAGTTCATGAGGCAAACCCATCATTAGTTAAGGAACCTGGAACCTTCGAGGACATTTTTAATGATGTATTTCAATGAATGTCATTTTAATGGAGCACAAATGAATGAGTAAAATTGGAGTATCCTCATTTTTCACACTGTAAGTTCTCAGGCTGAAGATCCTCTTTCTTGCTATATTTCAATGAGGTTTAAATTCCTTTCTGTACCTTGTCTCACCCTTGTATCATTCCTTAGATACCAGAGCATCCTATGAAATCCGATTCTGTTGGTTTCAGTCTTTGACTGGGCATGTATGGGCTGAATGGACAGGCAGGGCAACTACAAAGGCTGGGATCATGCTGGGGAGACAAGAAGAGGCAGAGCATTTCAGGTTTTTGCTGTTCTTCTATCCACTTTTCTTCTTTCTTTCTTTGCATGAGAAGCACCAATACTTTTTACATTTAAAGGCTTAAATTTTGCATGGTTTTTAATTACTGGAAGTGGCAAAGGGCTCACTTGTTACTCCTAGATCGTTAAACAGCAGCATTAATAATAACATACTCATTTCTCATAGAAAACTCTTCTTTATCAGCAAACATCTTTATGTTGAATTTATGGTGGTTCTGTTCTGAATACATTTACCTCAGTCTTTCCATTATTCTTGCATATTAATCTAACAGAATTGTCAGATATTAACCATAATGTTCAGATACATTACTGAGAAAAAGCCTATTAAAATAATCAGTGCTCGATCTGGAAACTCCAGCTGCCAGCATTTGGAGGTGGGAGGCTACGCTTTACTGAACACAGTGACACTTGAATTGCATCATTAACAGTTATGGACGGTTCATATTTATTTTGTGCTGAAAGAGCCTATTTCTGTTCTGGTATCTGTGCTAATTCAGGTGAACTCTGGTGAACTAAACAGCAGTGGCACGGTAGCATCTGTACAAGGTCAGAGCCACTGCGGGAGGAGGAGCTGTGGTTGAGGCACTGGACTGAGATTCAGAAAATCGGAGATCCTGAGTAAGTTCAATATGCAGTCTAATCCGGAAAAGTAATCAGATGCCTCACGTGCAAACAAGGTGGAATGTGGCCACCTAGGCCCAAGTGACGGTAAACCTGCCTTGTCCAGCAGTACCTACCTCTTCTGGGACACAAGTGTCTTTGCCTGTAAAGTTTCTTAGGTGCCGCAATATTTTCTTACTTCCTGAGCACCCCTCAGCTAGTCTGTGCTGGTCATTTCATTGCTATGTCATTTCTAGCTTTGGGCTCGTGAACTGCACTTCCATTTGAAGGGACTGATAGGTAATTATACCTAACCCAGACTGGTGGCTTGGAGCCAGCAGCAAGGACAGACATTCATGTTAAAATGTATTCTGATATCGTGCTGGTGTTGGTGACAGTAAGAGCTCCTTTTCTATCAAGCACCTTTATCTACAGTTAATCCTTTTCCCACCGGGTAGCAGACTACAAACATGAAGCTCTTTGGCACAAGCTTCTGTTTATGTTATTTGGTCAGAATAAAAGTCCTGCTTGTTTAAACCTTACACACCAGATATCCCACCCAGCTTTATTTCACAGATCCTACCAGTACATCTCACACAGACATCACACAGGCCACTTTCTAACTGGCCTGGTCAGTTTTCCTATTTGCAGACACTACTTAAGCTACTGTGCTTTTTAGGCAGTAAATGTGATATTTGATGTATCAGAGGTGCCATATGCAATAACTTCATGTCTGCATAGCCAGTGCACTCAGAGGAGACCTGTTCATGTGCAGCAGTCTTCTCCAGGGGCAGCTGGTTTTTACAGATCCCCACAAAGTATCCTGGTGACAATCCCAAGAGTACACCTGCGCTGCAAACTGCTGAAACCTACAGACTGTAGACCCCTGTGACGGGACTCCAAGGAATATCCCTGACAGACAACTTTAGCAGTTACAGAGAGAAAACCTGGAAGAGAATGTGCTACTTAAATGCATGCACGTGCACTTATTTTCTAATTTGCTAAGGTTTAAGATTATGCAGATATACAGAAGTGGTTTAGCCTGGAGTTAAGGAGGCTATGGAGGGAGTGCAAACATAAAAGAGAGTGTTGTTTTGGCTTCTTTGCTTAGAAAAATAATTAAGGTGGGTGGTTTGGTTTGGTTTTTTTTTCCTGAAATACATGTAGCAGCAATGAGAAAGATTGGCACATTCCTCTATAGAACTTGCTTTAAAACACCATCTGAGAAACGAGTGTTTTTCCCTGACTCTCTTGACTAAATGCTTGTCCAGGCAATTGTGAGACAGGCATGGATGGAGAATGTTATGACTTTCACCGATCACTGCTGCAGAGCTCTGCCACTTAAATGGCCATCAGAGCTTAGGAAACAGAAGATTGTTCTGAACTGCCGTAAGTGCAATAGAAAGGACACACATTGGAAATGTCACTCATTCTCTTCAACTATATTACCAAAATTTGGTTTATTTATTTACTATAAATGCCCACGCACATTTAAATCCTGTAGAGTAAGACCCATGTCTTTGCACATGGCCTGAAGTTCTCCTAAATAACAGGTAATCCAAGAACAGACTGGGCGTTATATACCATTATCCATAAATGCATAACCAATTCAGTTATCATCTTAAAACTTACACTTAGTGGCCAAGCTGTCAGAGTTATAATGTCACATTCTTTGAGAGAAGTAACTTCTGCATCCTGACTTGAGCAGAGTTGGGAGGTTGTGAACTCCACCCACTGGTGACCTACATTTTGGCTGTCTAGTCCCTTTCCTTGCAAGTGCTACTTACCAAGCGATGCCACTAACAAATTACTGAGCTGGCATCCAACAGTCCTAACTACACACAAAACAGCTCAGTTTGGGAGCTTCTAGCCAAAATAAGCACATCCTCACCCACACTGGACTGTCTGTCTGGAGGCAGAGGCAGTTAAATATTTCTTTGGAAGATGTTTTTTCTTGCTGGAAGGTAATAGGCCCCTGTTTCCATGTTGATGTACTTCCAAACTCTGACAGTCCACTTCATGTTGAAATCCCTATTCTGCAATACACATTGAAAAGCTTGGCCTTTGGATCTGTATTTTTCCTTATGGAGAACTTAGGTGGAGTGAACGCATTTTTGAAGGAAGAGAACTCATAGAAAACCAAGTTCACCAGGTCTAAATTAAAGCAAAACAAAACCCAGGTTTCTCCCTAGTTTGGGCTTTGGTGTACTCTTGCCATGGGTTTGTAAGGGGCCACTTTTGCTTGGTAACAGAGGGAGGGAGCTGCAGTACAGACGCAGTAAAGAGACTTTCTTCTGGCTCTGGAGTTCGGGCCCACGTCAGACCCAGCTGCGCCAATCTGGTGCCTGCGATCACTATTTAAGGACGGGAATTTGAGGTGTGTGAGAGCAGATATAGGAGTGATACAAGATGGAGGTGACCACGTGGACCCCACAGTCAGAGAAGGAGGTAAGAAGGAGAAGCAACAGACCAGAGACCTCTCTGCAACCTATGGTGAGAACACAGTCTGTACCCCTGCAACCCATGGAGGGCAACGGCAGGCCTGAGAGCCACCAGCAGCTCCAGGTGAGTGTGCCCGGATGGGCAGGAGACTGTGTGAGGAGGTGGCCATGGTACAGGCTGTGCTGGAGAGCCTGCAGGCCCCAGAGGCCCACACAGGAGGTGGAGAGGAGCTGCAGCCCTTGGGATGAGCACACTTCAGAGCAGCCTGTGCAGGGCTGCCGGGTGTGTGAGGTACCCTGCACTGGAGCAGTGAGGACTGGCAAGAAGCCTGTCTGCCTTGAAGAGATACAAATGGCAGGAGCCATTGGGAAGAGACTGACTGTAACCCTCGTTCCCTGCCTCCCTGAGCCGTTCATAGGAGGAGGAGAAAAAGACACTGGGATCAGGGCTCTGAGCCTAGGAAGAGGGGAGGGGTGGGGAGAAGGTGGTCTTAAAGGGCTGGTTGTGCTCTTCATCATTGTACCACTATATGCTATATGTTTGTTATGTTTTGGGGTTTTATGGTTATGTTTTAGTTGGCGGTGCATTAAATTATTTTCTGTTTTCATCCCCAAGCTGAGTAGTATGTTCTGTTTTATCTGGGACAATAAGCAGCACTTAAGCCCTTCCTTTGGGAGTTCTAAGTCTGCGGTACTTAAGTCTAATAGTGGTCTTTTGTCCCTGGATGGGTCTAAACCAGGACAATTCTACTTGCCCTTTGCCCCTTGGCTTTACTGCCACCCGAGAGCTTTGTCACAGAATCACCCTCAGTACCTCCTCTTCTCCAGGATGAACAACCCCAGTTCCCACAGCCTTTCCTTGTAAGAAAGATGCTCCAGTACATCATCTTGGAGGCCCTGTGCTGGACTCTCTCCAGAAGCTCTCTGTTCCTCTGTCCCAGAACTGGATACAGGACTCCAGATGAGGCCTGACCAGAGCAGAGTACAGGGAGAGCAGAACCTTCCTTGACCTGCCGGCCAAACTCTTCTTGATGCACCCCAGGATGCCATTGGCCTTCTTGGCCACGAAGGCACATTGCTGGCTCGTGGTTAGCTTATTATCGACCAGGACTCCCAGGTCTCTCTCTGCAGAGCTGCTCTCCAGCAGGTCAATCCCCAGCCTGTACCGGTGCATGGGGTTGTTCCTCCCCAGGTGCAGGACTCTGCACTTGTTCTTGTTGAACCTCCTGAGGTTCCTCTCTGCCCAACTCTCAAGCTGGTCGAGATCCCACTGAATGGCAGCACAGCCTTCTAGGGAATCAGCCAGTCCTCCCAGTTTGGTGTCATCAGGGAACTTGCTGAGGGAACATTCTGCCCCCTCATCCAGGTTGCTGATGAAGATGTTGAATAGGACTGGCCTCCAACTTGATTTGGCTGCACTGATCACCACTCTTCGTTATCCAGCCCTGAGGAGACAGCAGGTGTCAGAGCGAAGATGCCAAAGCTGTTCACATGGACCTATTGCTTCAGCTGTCTGCAAGGGCAGGCTGCCATCACTTATCAGGCTGATAAATTCTGCACAGCTCCATGAGACACCTTACGCTCATTTTGGAATGAACTAAAGTGCAGATTTGCAAATAATTTATTTGAACATATGCCTGTGCTTGCAGTAAATACATCATTTCAGAGCCACGGCAGGCAACTGGCTGCTCAAAGTCATGAAGTTTGGTGAAGCAGAGTGCGGATGGGTTCCAGTCAGGGATGCTGGATATGTTGAATGAAGTGTGCGTGTGTGGGGTGAGTGGGTTTGTGCAGCATCTGGCATTTCTGTGTTTTCTGTTTGCTGTTTAAGGGCTGGAATGTCCAGGATTGGTAAATAATTTTGAGAGTGCTGACTGTAGGTGGAGTAGGGGAGTGGAAGTGGGGGGAGTGGAAGTCTTGGTGCATGAAAGTCTAAAGTGGATGGGTAGATGGGTGGAGAGACATGAAGTTCTGGGGAGAAGGGATAAAATGGACTGGAGGCTGGTAGAGAAGGGCTGTAGCTAGGTCCTTCTGGAGGATAAAAATATGGATTCCATCTGTGATTATTTTAGGAGAATACTGAGAAGGGGAAAAAGGAGACTGGGGTTCCTCTGATGAGAGGAGCTGCCCTGGTGGCAGACGAGAAGATTTTCAGGTCCGTCTGCACTTGTTTCTTCTGCCAGCACCCCTTTCTCTGACTGCTCCAGAGGGAGCAGGGGAGCAGTGTGTGTGTTTGCAACATTTTCTTTCCCTCCACAAGATAAAAGAAGGAAAGGAAAAAAGAAAGTCCTGAGAAAAAAAAAAAAAGTGTGGGGTTACAAAATGCCACTAAGGATCACCATTTTTATTTTTTTGCCATTACACTTTTTTTTCTTGCTTTAAAAGAACCCCAATTGTTTAACTGACCCCAATAAGGAAATGGAATTTCTGTTCTTTATAAAAACCTGATGTGCTGACATTTTCCATCCCAAATTAGACTTTAAACAGCCACAGTGAGGAAACTCAGTGTATTTTATTCATCAAAGAACGGAGACTATTTTGAGGGAGGGTTTGAGGGAGGCCATAGTTTCATGTTACATTTTCTTTGTTAGCAGTCCAGCCCTGGATGTGTTTTCTTTTGGGTTTGTTTTGAAGGTGTTTTAACCCAGTTAAAAGATCAGTTCACTGATCCGGTATGCTGGGCGGCCCTGCACGCAGCCGGTGTTGGCACAACTGTGAGGGCAGCATGATAACAGTGTGGGGGTGGGAACAGGCAGCTCTGGACAGGGCTATCGGCCAGCTTTGTTGGAGAAGGAAAAATAACATGAAACTGCAACACTGTATGTTTTTCACCTGTGGGTAAAATGCAGACATTTTCAGAAATAAATATTGTGGGTAGTTAGCAATATTCAATAACAGTGTACAAAAGCGGAGGTTAGGAGGAGAGGAAGAGTCTAACTGATCCTGAAGGAAGGAACTCAGGTTTATTATCTAGTTATATTCCTGTTCGCTAGTTTGGGCTGTGGCTACATGTTTTAGCAAATACAGCTGAAGAAAGTAGACCTTTTTTAAAAAAAGATAACCACTCTCATGAGCTCAGGATTCATATAATAAACAGACTTCAGTATCCCATGTCATTTTGGGAACCTAGATTTGAATTGTTCTTAAATCTATAATCGTGCTCACAGAAGAGGATGGTCTGAAACCATGTTCCTTTATTTACTGTGACTTCAGTTCTATCCAAACTGATCCAAGTCAGCTAGCTGCAATGATTTGTGCTGCTCACTGTTGATACAGTTAGAGACCATGAATGCATGTTGAATAGCAACATTTTTAATAGCTAGGAGAACTGGTTTCTTGCATGCATCAGTTAATTAAAGGACAAGTTATAAAGGCAACTGAGCGTGAATTACAGTAAGGGTAAGTTCCTGCTGTCTGAGTCACCCGGAGATGGTGGAATTCAAAGAGCCCTTGTGCACTTCAGAACTTAGTTAGTCAGGGGTGTCTGAAGTGAAATAAGGCAGCTAGGACTTGCCAAGGAGTAAGGATATCCGAGTCACATCTCTTTACCCTGATGTGGCCTCAGAGGCTCCATCTAAGCCTGGAACATCCAGGCTTGCTTTCACCTTACTTGCAAATAGCTGCAGGTTGGCCGCTGGCACAAATACACAGGTTAAATGTGAGCTGAGGTGTGCTTCAGCACATCCTCAGTCTGTATACCTGAAAGACAAAGACCTCCAAATATTCTGTAATGGTTTCAGCTGCTGCTCAGCTGAACTGGGAGCCAGAGCAGGTGATCCCCAGACGGCAGGCTCCAGGGACTGCCCATATCCTTTGTCAGCTGATGTTCCTGCTGAACAGCAGCATTTCTCAGAGACTCCTGTTTGTCTAACAGTACTTCTGTGACTTCAGGGTAGAAGAAACAAGTTCTAGAGAAGCGAGGACTTGGCTTAAGCACTTACATGCAGGTGGATTTGATGCCATCTGAGTCACTGAACTTTCAGTGATGGCTTATCAATAGGAATCATCATGATCAAGGACACAAGGGAATGCAAGTTAGAGGTGATCAGCTGAATGTTCTGTGTTGAAACCTGTTTGTGAAGAGATTTAGAGACACAAACCTACAAAAAATTGCCATGATCATGTTCTGGACTCACCCTCAGAATTAAAAGCAATTTCAAAGCATTCTCTACACATATATTTGAGTTCTGATATAGAGTTTGCTCCTCTTTTGCTTTCATTTAAAAGTGTAAATCCTTGTAAAACGACTGTGCAATGTTTGCAGAGAAGATAATCACTAAGTTAATAGCTGTGTGTTCATCTTGAATGTCACCCTATGAAACCTGAGGCCTGAAAATAACTGTGAAGAAGTAGATTTATCCTGACAAAAACACTTGCACAAACTATGACAGCACAAATCTACAGTAGAAATCTGATTCTGAGTGTAAAGGCACGGGTAGAAGAATACTGAAATGCTGTGTGAGCTGTTGGTCAGTCAAAATATTACCTTTCTGATTCATAATATTATCAAACACTTCTTATTAATTGATGACTTGTAGAAATACTCAATGAAGGATTTTGTAGAGGAAATATGCAAAAACATTCATTATCTTCTTTTTTTTTTCTCTGAAACGTTAATTCTAATAGGTTTACTTTTTATACAACACAGTCAAAATGGAATTGGTCTTGAGCAATGGAAAAAGGAGAACAACAAATAGCAATAAGAATCTGAAACATTTAAAGCGTATTTTATTCCTCTAAAGGTGCTGAAAAGAATAGAGGAAAAGCCATGAAAAGTTCCTACTGCATTTTGGACACTTACTCGTATTTTAAAACTAACTAGAAATTTTAAGGAAGAGGTACTTGAAAATCTAATTTAAGAAAATAAAAATGGCTACATCATCAGTACTGAATTATTCCCTTCAACTCCAGTGTAACAGAATACTGACCAGTATATACACAAATACCAAAGAACTAGCATTTGCAGCTTAGTGGAAAAAATATTTAAAAGGCAGGAACACAGAGTGCAAATAAAGCAGAAGAAAACTGTTTTGAGAAATCATAACTTCTGTTTATGTTTTACTTATTACAGTCAAGCCAATATACCTAGAACTAAAGGAAAGCTTTCACTGGAGCAAAGCTGTTATCTCGAGCAGAAGACAAGCATCACACTCTTAGTGTTAACAAAACACACTGCTGTAATTTTCTGTAAAATTTCTCCCTCACATAATGTCCTATGTACAGAGAAACTCAAGGCTACCTCCAGAGGCCTGGAGGTCTTGGGAATGGCAAGTGTCCATGTCTTGACTCCTAATATCCATAGTCTTAGCAGTCTCCTGGCTTTGGCTGGACTGGTGTGCTGGTGTGTGCAGACCAGCTGCGCACAGTCGATCAATGAGACTTCCTTCAGGTTTGAGTCAAGTCCTGCTGGCTGCACACCAAGTTGGAGCGGGTAAATGGATGAATCTGTTTCTCCATCTGCCTTTTGAGCTCAGCCTTAGGAAGAGATGGATGCATCTACTTCTAGCTATATAGCAACTTGCGTCAAGAACTCATAGCATGTCTATAACCAAATCAATATCCAACCCAGTTCATGCTGACCTTCTCCTTTCAGGGGTTTTTAAAACACAGTCTGCCAGACATGACAGCCAATTTGATGTCTGCAGTTTTAATAACAGGTAGACTCTCCCATCAGTGCATGATCTGCAGGAGGACAAGCTGTCAGTTTCAGACTTCACGTGGTTTTGAAATCATGTTGTATGTACAGTATCACTGCAGAGACCGACTCCCCAAAGCTGCTTCTGAACATCAGTGCTCTGTGTGATTTCTGTAGGTAATGCATCCTCTGTGTTTTTTTGTTACTGTAGTTGCATATTACCCTGATATTTAAATGTAGCTGTTGCACAGAGATACCCCTAACCGATTAGGTTTTCCTAACACCATTTTCCATCTGTGTATGTACGTAACTCAGCATGTGCCATCTCTTCTGGTTTGATCCTAGTGTGGTAACCAGGTGGATGTGATGTCAGACACATGGTATGGTTTACCTTTGGCATCTGCTGGCAGAACACACTTCCTAAGGGTATCTCAAAGGGAGAGTTGCAGCGAACATATTGTTCCCCTTGGACACTATGGCCTCTTCTCCTAAGAGCCATTTTTCTGTTACATCTTTGGCAGAAAGGAAAGAAAAGCTAAATCTCAGTGGAGTTGCAGCAATTCATTTTCCACTCAAGATTTACTTTAAAAAGCAACAAAAACAACAAAGTAAATAGAAGACAGTTTAAGAGGGCTGTTGGCTTGTCATTTTTCTCTTTTTCTTCACAGTGCTCTTTGATCATGCTACCAGTGAGGTCAGTGTAAAGTGTGGCATGAAAAGCAGCATCCCAGTGAGTGTGCAGCTTGCTTTGTTCACGGTGAATGATAAAGCTAGTCACGTTGTAAGACCTAGTCACTTTATGACCAGAAACAGTCCAGCAGCTATGTTTGAAATGGCTGTGGCAAAGCTAAAATGACACTTCTCAGTGGGTATGAGAGTTTTATCTCTTGAAACAGCCAACCTGAGCCAGGGCTGTTCGTATACACAGCTGACCTTGACCAGAGCCCAACAAGGAGGAAAAGGAAGCTCCCTCACCCCACATACCCTCGAGCAACTGCCCTTTTCTCCTTGTCTTCTGTCCCCAAGCCAAACTGCAGCATTCCTCTCTTCCTCCTGCCCACACAGGCAGCGCAGGTGACTGTGCTCCTCAGACAAGCTCTTGCATGGAGCTGCAGAGGCTGTGGCAGAGGGCTGAGGCCCAGTGTTGCCCCTTGGCTGGCGTGTTGCCAGCCATGTGTGTGCAGAGCACCAACAAAATGCCACACTGTTCTGTTTGGTTTGGTTTGAAACAAAAAGACATACAATGAAGAAATGAAACCGTTAATGAAAATTCCGTATGATTGCCCTGGAGGTTACTTCACTGGTTATGCCCCACTTCTGAATACTTTTCTGCTTTCAGGAGATGAAGGACGAAAAGTTGCCTGGGACAGGTCTAGCATGGGTAAGCTCACACTTCCCTCTGCATCAGGAGGCTTTGCTTTTTGCAGGTTTTTAACATTGTACTCGGGTAAGTTATACATTCATAGAACTAGAGACAGATTTGGTGGTGACAAAGATTTCTCATATCTTCATTTATCAACATTTTCTGGTGCTAAAAACAACAAGTCACGATTATTAAAAATGCTGAGATGAATTATTGGGAAAGCCAGAAAGCAATACAGAGGAATGGTTTGGTTACTGGTTACAGGATGAAAGTAAAATACCTTAATCTGTACCTTAAGCACCTCTGCGAGATGGAAACATTGAACCACAAAGTTACCACTTTTCCCATCCCACTTTTTATACTCTGTAGTTCATCCAAAGGTGATCATACATAGGAACAACTTGATGAACATTCTGAACTGACTTAAGATGTTTCCTGCTTGCCCTGTTCAACTAGTTTGTCTTCCCAGAAAGCAAGATCTGATATCTTCTGACCTATCAGGAAGGCTTCTGGGCAGCTGAAATTTTCCTCAACATTCAGCTAGTGACATCCAGTCCAGAAGTTTTACCTGTGTATGATCACTTGGTATTGTCCTGACATCCCAGCTCAACCACTGGATGTCATCAACCTGTTTTGGGGAAGGATCAGGTTTATTGACTGAAGGAAGCTGTTGGACCCTGGCCACATTAGCTAAAGAGCTGAAAGAGGCATAGCCAAGGAAACGGGTGTTGCAGTGCAGAACTGTGCTCTATCCTTGGCTCTCTCACAGAAGAGACACGCTGCTAAAATCAGACTTTTCTGAAGTGGCTACTGCCAATGTTTCCCTCTCCAGGCTGCCTGCTTGAGAGCTTTATGAACATATTGTGGACGTTACTGATTATGTCCCAGCTGTCAGCTGTGAAATGAGAAAGTCACAGCAATTCTCTTGTTCACAGAGAGGCACTGTGAAACATAATTTGTGGTTATAATGTACTTGGATAATAAGATGTAGTACTTCTGCAGGACAGCCTAGGATGAAATTAATAATTCTGCCTTCAGAGTGGGCTTTCAGTAGTGTGTAGAAAGTAAGGGAAGAGGAGTTGAAAACTGAGGACAGATCAAATACACATGGCCTATGCCTCACCCTCTTGTTTCCACTGAGGCAATGATTCCAGCAAAACAGTAGGTTCTTGCATGACTAAAGACTAGAGTGTAGTGTAAATGCACTCTCTTATTTCTGTTCTCTTAGCCCTGGCTACTATTTGTAAATATTTGGCTTTACAGCTTTTATTGTTCTTTGAACCTTCTCTTTTTAAATGGCTGCCAGTATTAAAACTCTGCAGATACACCAAAAAACCCCAAAGTTTTCATTTCATTAAGAAAACAGCAATGCTATCAGTACTGGTAATCTCAGAAAATAAAATCATGTGGCAAAATAATGAAAAAGGTAGGGATGTGTACTGTCTCTTCCTGGTAGGTGTTGCTTCCTCTCTAACAATTCTGCAAATTGATTCAATTTCCTTTCACTTAGGTATTCCGATTGCCTGCTCCTGCCCCCAAGAGATTTAGCAACCAGTACAGGGTGACACAGAGAAGAAGGAAGTGAAATAAAGTGGTATAGTTTACAAGCATTTTATAGTTGTAACTTATTAACAAAGAACTGGGTCTCCAGCGAGTGAATGGAACAACTTTAATGTTCATTTTGCCCTTGACATCTTTCTTATGCTGGCACAGGCTTAAGCCAGTGCATTCTGTGAATTTCATTTTAAGCCCATTTCTGATTCTTTTTTTCTTCCTTTGTACAAAGCAGGATGTCTAGTTATCCAGTAAGTGGCAGCAAATGGCTTAGAGATTCATCAACGGTAAACTGTTATCCAGTGAATCTTTGACCAGGGAATGAACAAAAGTAATGGATTTCTGTACACTACTGCAGTGAGTGAAAGAGAAAGGGCAGCTATGCACTCTCTGTGCTTGCCAGCCCTCATAAAGAACCTGCCCTTAAACTCCCAACCAGTAAAACCACCTCATTTGACAAGATGCTTTAGCACAATCAATTCATCTATTCGGTTTGGAGTAGCTCCACCTAAGCCAAAAGTTGATCTGTTTGGCTTTTTGGTGATATTTTATCTATGTGTCTCATGTGGATGACCAGGAAGCATGAAACCAAAAGGAAAAAAAAAAAGCAAATGCTACACAAACAATCACTTTATCCCTGATCTGTTAAATACTTAAGAAGATAAGTAAACAGGAGAAATGAAGTATTCAGAAAAAGAAACAGTGATGAAGAAACGCACTTCAAAATCACCTGAGGCTTCATACTTGTTTTCATTTTCTTCCATGAAACATATAAACTGGATTACAAACCAACAGAAAGAAAAAGAAAGGGAAACAAATATTTGCCCACGAGCTGTGGCTAAAATGGCACTTAAGTTTCTAAAGAAGAAATGTAAGGGAGGAATATCTATAGAAAGAAGCCAGATCTAGTAAAAAAAAAAAAAAAAAAAAGTGAAAAAAACCAATAGTATGATGAAACAGGAATTAGGAAAATTATTCTAAACACGTATATTTTAGTAGACACTATTTTTTCAAAGTGGAAAGATATTAAATTCATCTATTTCTGAGACAAAAAATCTCCAGGGCAGCAGGCTGGATAGCAGTGCAAGCCATTAACAAGCCTTTCTAAGATGCATGTGAGGCTTTTGGCAAATTCCATGGGGAACTGTGGATAACAGTTACTCTCTAACAAATGCTATGTTGGAATAATCTCTTGTATTGAAACACCAAGTGCTATTGGCCAAGAGCAGGGAACATCACTTCATGGTTTTCATCCTCTTTCCAGGTAGATGCAACTGTTGATTTGCCTGAGACGTGTGAATGT
This sequence comes from Urocolius indicus, assembly GCA_013401255.1. NCBI lineage: Eukaryota > Metazoa > Chordata > Aves > Coliiformes > Coliidae > Urocolius > Urocolius indicus. The sequence goes on along the minus strand of WBNH01003444.1, from coordinate 17,469 downwards.
TTACCTTGCCTGTTTGTGATTTAAAGTCAAGTAGTGAGGCTAATAGGATGTTGTGAGGGCACTATTGTCACCATCATACAGAAGATACTCACTCCAGAATTGTCCTTACATTTAATGGAAAACACACATCTAAGACAGACTTACAGATGACTACATGTGACCTGGAGAAGGAGATAATGCAAAGGAGCTGATTCTATATGAACTGTCCTTCAAAGACATATATTGAAATTACCTTTGAAACAGATAACAGTTTATGGGTCCTGCTGAATCCACCGTGATCACTTGAAGCTGCTATGATGGGGCAAAGGTCTGAAACTATTTCCTATAAGGTAAGCTTTCCTACATTCAACCACAGTTTCGTTCTCTGTGGGTCTAGATACTAGAATGTCTTCAACTTTGAGCTGATATTGAAATCCACCTTGAAATGAAGCCTGGTACTGATTAGTTTTCACTTCTCAACTATGATAGTACCATTTAGGATGCCTACATAATTCTGGGTCTTGGGATTTCTGACTGCATACTTGGATTTCTGTTCTACGGGCAGTAGCAAATCAAGAGATTAGTAATGGTCTTTAAAGATCTAGACCAATGATGAGCAGATTACTGTCAAGATTTTCAGAAGGATCTGAGAAGTACAGAGACATTAAAAAATAAATTGGAAAAAAAAAAACAAACCAAAACAAAAAAAACCACCCAATGCCTGATAGCATGGCTGGATTTTTGTTGTTGGTTGGTTCTTAGTTGAATAACTGGAGACAGAGCTTCTGAAATAGAAGGTGTCCGCTTTCTTGTGTTGTGGTCCCAGACTGCAAATCTGGGATTGTTGGGGATATGTGAGAATTAGGGAAGAAACATGCAACTGGAAGGGACTACCTATGTCTCTGAATCTGAACTCCTCTGTCATGGATAACTCTATCATGTGCTCACTCAGAAAGTTTTTCCCTCCAAAGTCAGAATGAATGTACCTTCCTTGAGTGTTTGCTTTATTGCTGTGCAATGGCACAGACAGCCAGGTGCTGTACAGCACCCTCCTGAATCAAGAAGCCCACTTGGCCCAAAGCAGAGACTTCCTCTGAACTTTCTGTTCTCAGAATCTCATTTGTAAATGGATCCTTTTGCATGATGAAAGTCTCCCTGCCATTTAGGTGTCCAGCTTCCTACTGGGGAATACAGCCAGGCAGAATGTGAGGTGAGGATTAACACTGTTTGCTGGAGGGGATGGTACTCCATGGAGGGAACCAAGGGGATGGAAGAGGTGAGAAAGAGCAGTACAAGAATAAATGAGAAAACAAAGAAAAGAAGTAGAACAAGATAAAGAGGTAAAAGATAAAGGGAAACAGATAAAACCTCTCATGGCCACGCTGTGAAAATTATAGTTTATGGGTGTCTTTTGCCTGAATCTGGAGTCTCTGCTCCCATCCCTGCAGAGTTATGCTAATTCCTCCATGGGCTCTAATATGAAATCACATTGTGTGTGTACAGGTCAAGAGATTTCAGAAGATGCCTAAGCAAGGCCTTGAAGTGTGGTGTTCACCATTCCCCTTTGCCTCACAGACATGCTTCAGTAAATGCATCCTATGATCAGGATTTGGCTTTTCCATGGTAATTGCACGGAGATGTCTCATAACTGTTGTGTAGTTGACTTCTGTGTATAGATCTTGCTCCACCATTCCACCTTCTCTCAGGTGCCAGGTCACAGTTTTCTGATTTGAAGTTTTTCAGCCTTTTGGCAGTCGACTTTCTCCCCTCAGCTACTGCAATTACTCTCACTATTGAAGTGCACCAAAAAAAAAAAAAAAAAAAAAGGCGGGGGGAGAAGAAAGAGGAAATGTGGATTTTTACTATGGAAGTAAGCTCCTTATTTTCCAGAAAACCATTGGGCTATACTAGACAGCATGCTGTTTTCAGTGTGATGTAAACAAATAGACCCGAAGAAGGGCAGTTGTACTGATGCCATAAGATGGACTCTCAGGCTTTTTGCTCAAGATATATTACTTGGTTTAAATGTCTTGGTTTTTTCCTAACAGCCAGGGCACACTGTGTTGTTCCTCCCACATCAGGCAGACTGAGGTACATAATTAACCACATAGAATGATGCACAAGGGAAAAAGACATCAGAGTAACTGCAGCCTTTTAAGAGGTAGAGGTAGTAGAATCACAGAATCACACAGAACCAGAGTAACAAATGTAAGGAGAGTATGTGTTCTGCTGGGACCATGATCACATCCAGACTGAGGCAAAACCCACTGCAAAGGGTAGAGCAGGCTAATAAATCCCGGCTGCTTTTCCCCTTTTGAATCTATCCCATCAGTATCATTGTTTCACCCACTAAACAAGACAATCTATGAAGAGAGTGAAAACAACTGTACAATTAACAGCCTTCTAATGACTATTATGAAATCCTGATTGTCTAGTGTCATTCCTATAAATATGAGAGGTAAACCTCAGAGAGGCTAGAAGCTTGCCCCAGGGTCTGTGCTGGGATAAGATAGCATTCAACCACATGGCCACTAGCCTGTGGCTGAGGGTAGTCATGGCTTTGTGGCCTCACACAAGCACTGGGGAGCTGTCCTGCTGCTGAGAAACATCCATGAAGCAGTACTGTAGTCCCTACAGCAATTGCCTGGAAGATAAACAGGGCCAGCACTAACAAACTACATTCTTTCCAAAATGCCCTACTTAGCAGCTTGATGAGCAGTAAAATGTGCAGTGCTTTCCAGAGCTTCAGACAGGGGTGGAAGCTTTAGCTGCTTCCCTGAAGAAAATGTGGTGTCTCATTAACCACTTGAAAGGAGAACTTGCAGAGAGACATCACTCCTTTTGAGTTTTCCCTGAAGGTCAGCTACTGTGCAGAAGAGAGAATCTCAAAATCACCTTCTTCCCCAAGATGATGGTCATCACTAGCAGCTCTCCTGCAGCAGATCTGTGGTTGGGCACAGGAAGACAAGCAGATGGGGGAGGGAGCTAGGGAGAAAAGTGTTGGCATTATGGGAGACTGCTGGGAAGGAATAGTTTGGTTTTCAGGATGCAAACCCACAAGAAAACCAAGATTCGTTAGTTTGCTGCTTACGGGAAACTTTCTAAATGTATTCACACAGAATTTTTTCATCTTCAACAGAGGCTGAGTTTTTGTAGGGAAAAAGTAGTAAAGACAAAGTAACGCATCTGCTTCTAGCCATGGCTAAGGTTCCCTATGCAACCCTGAACAAGTAACTTAACTTTTCCATGCCTCATTAATAAAACTTGAATAAAGATACTATTTATCACCTACAAAACTGGAATGAAGATACCTTTACCACCAATTAGCTTTGGTAGCTATAAATAAAATTTCTTAATCTTTGCCAAGTATCTGAAAAGCTTCTGATTACATATTTTCCCAAACTTGGTTATCAGATTCCTACTTTTGGAAAATAATTTATCTTTCTGCACAGGTATTTAAAAGAATGAGGTGTAACATTGCTGTGACTGAGATAATGTCATTTAAGAAGGCAGTGATAAATAAAAACAGTTGCTTGACAGAAGATTAGCCCAGACCCTATGATCAAAGCCAAGTCATCTTTTTTTATTCAGCGGAGGATCCACTCCCTACTGAGATGCTGATGATAAGACCTTCAACCAAGAGAAGAGCAGAGAGCAGCCTTTGATTGCCAGAACCACCCTCCACTGAGCACGCCCGCAGGGAAGAACAGATTTGCCTAACAGCTGCTTAAAGTTCACTCAGCCTTTCATGGGCATCATAGGTGTCTCAGGAGCTCAAGAGAGGAGTTCTCACAGTCACTTCCCTCTTTGTTTCCTCTTTGTTTCCCCTTTGCCAGCTCAGTGCTTTCTCTGTGATAGTGCTCCTATCAGAGACTATAAGCATTTTGTAGCTGCTATACAATTTGCATACTGTACTATGTAATGTACCTGGTGGTTTCAGGAAAAGAGCTGTCTGTTCCTCCACCCTGTCTCCATCACTGAACATTGCTAACAACATGTCCATAAGCTGGCTGGTGTGTTATACTTCATATTCACCATACCACGAATGACTGTCAGAGTTCAGCTTCCCCTTTCTGGATAACATCTGAGGCAACAGCTGTACTATCTTACACTGTATTGGGGAAAATTATTTCATTTTTTCCTTTCCTCCAGCTTCCCTACCAGAGTTACCAACTTCCTCTTTCAAAGTTAAACGCTCTGCATTTGGGGGAGCACAAGTCAGAACACTTCTATATTCTGGTAGCTCCTTTCCCTCCCAGAGCTTTGTAGCTTAACTTGCCAAACCAGTCCCGTCTGACACAAAGTTAAAAAATGACCGACATGGTCAGGGCCAGCATGAGAAATATACTTCCAAAGAAAGAAAAAGCCCCAGATTCAGCCAATGATCTCTTCTTCCCACCTTAAGTTCAGCATTCAAAAGGGACCTGTGTAAAGGGAAGATCCCTGTAAGAGAAGATCAAGGCAAGAGCCAGGAAAGTCTGTAGCTGCAAGGTGACAAGGTATCCAGTTCTCAGAATTCCCTTGGGAAGGATGTTGAGGGAAGATGCCTTCACTTTCCAGCAGGCCCACCCTCTTTATTCACCTTCCAAACTCTTCAGAGATGCTGAGCAGCAGCTTGTGCTCACAGGTATGCTCTGGAGAGGATCTCCTGAGCTTTCAGGTTTTGCAGCATTTCTGAAAGAGTTCTGCTTACCTTTGCCCAATAAAGCTGCTTAAAGTTCATTCAGCCTTTCGTGGGCATCATCCCTGACTCTATCCTGGCCCCTAAGGGGGCTGTGCCAGACTTCACCATTTTCTGCCTGGCAGCTGGGAAGGGAAGTGTCGTTCCAATCTTAAAACACTGAAAGAACAACCTAAGGAGCTGCTTTGCTATGGGAGAAAGAGATCCTTGTGAATATTCCTGCCAACATTAGGAAAAGTAAACATATATCCTTTGTTTGCCTTAAACCCTGTGCCAGACCTCCTCTGCCTATTCACTTTTACCATGAAGCAGGGATTTTGATGGACTGAAGCACTGCATTTTGTGTAGAGAGAGACCAAACATGGCCCTTTTCCCCTCCTCCTAGGTAACCTTAGAATATGCAAACATGGCTTGGATTTTGTGGTTGTTCTCATAGGATAAGAACTCAACTGCAGGGTTAAGCTTCTCAGTGCTCAAGGAACACACAACTTGCATGGGGAAATGTTATTTATGCAGAGGATTAACACATCCCTCAGACAAATGTGTTTGTTTTGATTGCTTATCTACCCTGGGGAGAGCAGAGGAACAGCCTAGCCCCCATGCTTTCACATCTAACTATAACAGGCAAAAGAAAACTGCAGTAGCATGTCTGGAGTCAGACAACAAATCTAGTTCCTGTTGAATCCACTTAGATTACACATTTTCCTACTAGGGTTGTATTTTTTCTTTGCCCATAATATGACTGTTTGGTTTGGTTTTGTTTTCTATTTTTCAGTAAAGTTACTGAACCAAGAGTTACCTACCTGTGTGTTCCAGGCCAATAATTTTTGTCACTCTCTTGGTGATGGAAGAGGAAATAATTAATCCTAGGAACCAGTTCAGGCTTTGCAGCATTATACATGCCACTGAGTATTACTGCTCTTGTTTTTGGATATAGAGTCAGACCACATCTGCAAAAGACACCTAGCTTCCCAAGACTGATACAAGTAGTTCCTGGCTCTCTACAAGTGCTTAAATTCCTTGTGCTCAGAGGTAAATCTGCTTAATGCAAGCCTGATTTGTACTCAGAGAAGATTTGAATCTTCTCTGTGGTACTACAGTCTCTAAGGATGTTATCATGTGCAAAACAAAACACCCGGTCTGCAGCACACTGTGACACATCCTCCAGCTGGCAAAGCATCTCCATTTCTTGCCCTCTAACTACTTTGCCAGTGCATGATCCTGCTTAGCTTCATGTGTCTGAGATGCAGTCTTGTGAGGATAGCAATGCTTAAGCATGCTAAGTGAATAACTGTTAGAAGTACCAAGGACCTCCAGGTCCTTGTGATGACAGAGAGGGCGGAGGGCAATGAGGAGACTGACAGAGCACATGGCTGAAGGCAACCTTTCATGTGACATGCAGGAGAGATGGAGCCCTTTCTGGGAGCCTCAGGTCTGTGCTCACCAGCTGTGTGTGACAGCCAGGGGGTGAGGAGTTCCTGAGGCCGTTTACTCTGATCCTTGTCTCTGGGTTATAATATATATATATATATGTATGTTTAATTTTAATCTGTCAAGACCCTGGAGCTATTCAGTGCCAACAGCCTATGGTTCTTTTTGTTTAAAAAGTGAACACAAAGGATGTAAATTAGTACTGAGTATTGATGCTATTTGTTTTAACCATTGTATGGTAAATCTAAAAAGAATTGCATTGTTATTTTAAACACTGAGACACTTAAGTGGCTGCAGTTTTGTGGTAGCTTGCTTGTGATGTGCATTTTATCTGAAATTGTGCTGTATGCTTTTGCTGATGAGCAGCTGCTTTAAAGCTCATCAGAGTCTGAGAACACCTTTCTGCAAGGTCTGTGCCCCCCAAAAAAACAACAGCATGGTTATTTTTAGCTTGTATATATGGTCAGTTTTACAATGATGCCAGCGATGCCCTGTCCTGGGTGGATCTGGGTGCTGGTGGTGCTGCGTGCCAGCAGTGGAGGTGGCAGTCCATGGCTGACCAGCTCTGTCCATATCCAACAGTGGGTAGAGGCACACATCTTCCTTAGGCAGGTCCTCCAAGTATTATATATGATGAAGAATTCCACTGGCCTATTTTGCTTTAGATGTACCAGAGGTACTGCTGGAGAGACCATCTGATTATGTACCCACTGTAAAACGATCTGGGTATATGTCCTGTAGCTGACACAACAAGGGATCCCTTCCTTAATATCCCTTCCTTCATTCTGTTGCCCTCTCCTCTTTTTAGGAGGAGGTGTTTAGAGGAAAAACTTTTTCACCTCAAGGATTATATAAGCATTGGAGTGGGCTGCCCAGGGAGGTGGTGGAGTCATCATTTCTGGAAGCATTCAAAAGGTACATAGATGAGGTATTGAGGGAAGTGGTCCAGTTTAGTGATGGGTTTGGCAGTGTAAGGTTAGTAGTTGGATGGGCTGTGGAACTGCTCAGCAGGTGGTGCTCAGGGCTCTGAGGACCTTCAGCAACCCGCAGGTACTAGGTTCCTCTCTGACAGAAGGAAGCTTGTCGATGGGATAGTGGCCAGTCATGGCAGGAGGGTTTTGAAGGTGATTTCTGAGTTGGACTGCAGGCAGAGTGCTTTGAAGTTCTGGGCTGTAACAGCCCAAATGAGAGAGAAAAGGTATAGGAAGGAGTTGTCATCTTCTCGCCTACTTAGGGATGTGAATGGCCGAGCACTTCTGTAGGTGATCTGCTTTGGGTGTCGGGCTGTTCTTTGTTCCCAGGAATGCTGCACAGCTCCCGGGGAGAAACTCTCCCACCTTTGAATTTCACAGAGTTTGAAATTCACGGCTCAGACGATTATCAAGGAGACCAGGGGCTAGTTTGTCTTCCCACATTGCCTGACCCACCCCTCGCCCCTCCCGCCGTGGCCCTTGGTATCTGCGATGCACCGGTGTGTGAGAGGTTCTAGCTGCTATTTCACCTGACTTTTTTTCTTCTTTTTGTAGTTCTTTCAAATGAAGAAGCCGGTCCTTGACTTCTTCATTTGCAGGCTTTCCCCTCTCCAGGAAAATGGAGAAATACAAGAGTCTGCTCTCCTTCCCAGATTGCTGTCCTGCCAGCTGAGCGTGCGGGTTCCCATCCTCCCTGGGGCTTGTAGACTGCATGGAGCGAACAGCAGGGACCAGCGACCAGACAATGTGGCTGGCACTGGCCTGTATCTCACGTGTGCTGTTTTATTCTAGAAACACTCCGTTACTGTTTATGCTGATTTTCGATGTCTACATTATCTTCAGACCCGAGCACAAGTGACCGAGGGCCATGCTATGTATGGCCAAGAGGATTCAGCTATTTTTTAGATTAATATATTAAAAAAAAAACCAGTAATGGACAGGTAGCTTCATGGGTATCATAACATATGAGTGTAAACGATGGACTTGCTATAGTTATGGATCTGTTACTGGGAGTATGGTGACAGTGCTTCCAATTTACCGTGAGATGCAGCTGTGTGACTTCAAGGCTCTGATTACAGGCATGTGTTAAAGACCACCTTAATGTAAGGAGGCATCCAGCTATATGGAGTGGGAAGGAATAAATCATTGAATGTGAATGCTAGACACATTGCTCCTCTGGACCTTGTTGGCTGTTCAGCCTACTGGATCACAGCTTTAGGATACAAATCTGCTCTTAATATCATGGTTTTTTTTTTTTTTTTGTATTGACTCTTGGGCATTTTTTAAGGATCCACAACAAGTTATCAACTACTTTGTAGCTGATAAACCTTGAGGTATAAATAGATAGAGGTATAAATCTCAACAGAGTTTGATTCCTTGGGCCTTATCTACTATAGAAACTTCTGCCTTAGAAGTAATATAACTTATCAGTTTAAGTGTATTAGGCAACAGCTCTGGCAGAATAAACGCAGCTGATAACATTTAAAAAAAAATAAGCACAGGGATATGCTAATCTTGTTTTAAGAGTTGCAATAACCCGGCAAAATTACCTTTTACAGACAAAAATTACACCTATAAAATGACTGCCTGCCCACTCTTTTGAGATGAGACCAGGCTTTGGCTTTAGGGGTAGGAATTGTGTCTTCTGTCAGCCTCCAGCACAATAGAGCCCTATCAACACTGCGGTTAGGGGAGCCCTCAAGCTGATTAGTCACACCACAACTTGGGTTTCTTCCATCTGAGCACTTAATTAGCTTGAACACTACTAATTTAAGAGATAACAAGATAAGAGTAGACCAGTTAAGTGTTTGTGGTGGTTTTATCTTTTATCAGCGGTAGGCTTCCCTTCGCTCTTTCTCTTACGTTTAACTTGCAGTTCCCCACAAGGTGTTATCAGTGCTCACCTGAAAGAAAAGGAACCAAGAGCTCCCAATTCTTCAGGGAGCAGGCAGCCCTGGAGGGGAGGCGCTGCAGAATGGGCAAGTCAATGAGCACTTTCCAGGCCTTCAGAGGAGGACAATGGCCATTGTTTAAAGCCAGATGTCTCACTGCAGTGTAAATCGTGCCCATGCACGCACACACACACACACACACACACATCTCTACACAGACGCAGTATCTGCACTCCCTCCAAACACAAGTAGAGAACATGGAGCTACTCCTATGTAAAATATGCTGATTGTAAAATTATGATTAAGCCAGCTCTGTCTTAAACGATGCCAACTGGTTTCAATGAAAGTGTACATCCATTCGTCTATGTACATATACAGCTACACAGCCTCAAGACAGATGTACCTTGATCTCTGTACAAGTTTCTCAGTAATTACAGCTGCAGAACTTGTTTGACTTTAAAAGTTTGTTGGTTTAATAATGTCTATCCTCGAACACCCCTAAATAATGAATCAAACCTCAAAACTGTTATTTAGGCTCTCAAAAATGTAAGGAACTTTGGGGCTCATTTGTTCTCATTTCTTTAAGCCTTTGGTATCACGTTTCACACTCTTTATACTGAAGATGAAAACAAAAGTTGACATTCCCATCTAATTACATATTTCCAAGAGCCAGAGACGTAAGATAATTGTTAAAAAAAAAAAAAAAAAAAGAAAGAAAGAAAAGAAAAAAAGAGAAGCATTATAAAATCAAAGGCTGGAAACATCAGAGCTGTGTATTTTATGAAGTGCTAGGGATTTCCAAAGTAGGAGCAATTGTGTATGCTTGTTGTGTCCAAGTGTGTAGAAGAAGCCTGCAGCTCTGAGTCACGCAAGGGCATAGGAGCTTACTGCTAGTATGCTCTGCCAAGATGGGGAAGTGCTGACCTCAGAGTAACTGCATCACTGTACGAAACCTGCTGTTTATGTCTGAACGCTCCTAAAACAGCCACCTAGCCACCAACAGTGTCTGAATATCCACTTAGATTTCCTAAGGAAGCTGGAAATGTGCTCCCTGATGAGCAGCTTCTCCTGGTTAACGACACACAATTAGGACCCCATATCTGCTCTCCTATGCTGGTGCTGAGATGAATGATCCAGCACTCAAGAAATCAGGACAAACTCTAAGTACTCCTGACTACTGGTTAGGATCTCATCACATCTGCCTGGACCTGCAGGGAAACTACAGTAGGAGGAACAGTATTTCCATAAGCCCCATTTGCATTTTCAAATGGATGACAAACCTACTCCATGGTTTGGAAGACAGAAAGGAGAATAAGGACACAGGGCCCAGGCAAAGTTGTTCTTCTGTCTAGAAGAACAAAGAGGGAATGAATCAGCATAGATGAGAGAAAACCTATTCTTGCTTTGTTATTACTTTTAGATGGATTATCATTAGTATTTGTATCATATATTAATAGGGTTACATTTTAAATTACCTTATAACATACCAACACAGATTATTACCATTCTATTAATTTATTTAATATGATACTGTCTTATTAGGATATATCATGGTGTTATTCTTTTAATATAATTAGCATAATCAGTATTATGCATAAAACCTATCTGCCTGAAAAACATTCCCCTCCTGGGAATGGCCCCTTCAGGGCCAAGTACAGTGGGAAATATACAAGGCATGTAGGGAAAATGTACCCTCCCTTCTGCTGTGCTCTATCATGTAATAACAATTTGGGGCTTAAAACGTGGAGAATAACCTCACTTAATCCTGCACTAAATAAACTCTGAAAAGAAACACTCTTATCCCAGCAGGGCCAACAACTTGTGTATAAGGCCTTGTCCTGTCTATAAGGCTTTATCCTGCAAAGACAGGAGGTTGTTTTGAAAAGCTACCAGTATGCCTTTATTACAAGTAGCACATTCAGCTGAATACTTGCACTTTGTTTTATTACAGTTTTGGAATCTGTTCAAGTTAGCCTTTCCATTCTCTCATCCTGCTGTGATTCATGCAGAGCTCCCAGCTCATTTAAAAATTAGTTCTACCTGAGGTCATCTTATCTACAAAATGAGTCATCTGGCAAATGTTGGCACCTCAGTTGTGGGGCATGACCTTCTGCTGCAGATCACTGATAACATAGGTAGCACCTCCAAGCTCCTTTTGTTCTAGTAAAGCTCCCACTTATTGTACTTCTTTCTGTGTTTCCGAGGTTAGAATGTGTAAAAACACATGAATACTGTAACAATTCCTTTTTCTCATCTTTGTAGGCTTTTTCACATGCGGCAGACTGAGGCTTCGACTCACAAGCTGTGCCGTTATCACCAGCCTGTGGGTATGATCATCAGATATGCTTCTCCCTTCACCTGTTAAAGTACAGGTACTGAGCAATCTTTTACATGTTTTTAAAAGGTTTTGAATTCAGCCACCATCAGATGCAGTGATTGGTCATCTAGAATCCACATTTTGGGGCTAACTTCAGCAAAAGGCAGTAATACGGGACAGATTATGTACATAACAGCTTGTCACTATCACATTTCTCTAACAGCAATCAGATATCTGTAATTCCCTATTCATTAATTCACTGTTAACTGAAGTTATGCTGCCAGACAGTGTTCTCTTTCCTTTTTTTTGGGACTACAGAAGAGTTTAAAGGGGATCACAGGGTCCCTGTTTGTCACTGGGGTATTGTAATTTAGGAGAAAACAAGTGATGCTGTAAACTGGCAGTGCTGGCTGAAATCAGTGTCTCCGCCCAGCTCGACTCCTTGCCTGCACCGAATGGAATCACAGCGGACGCAGCATCCAGGGAGCATGGAATTAACAGCTACAACCTTCCTCTGTGCAGCAACATGCTATGCTGAGAATAAATATTTGTCATATCCTACAGGTCCTAATAAGCTGCAGATGAAAAGGCAAATGAATCCAGTTTCAGGAAACAAAGAAATTAGTACTACAGCTAATATTTCCATATGTTTATGTACAATATCCTCATGTAATTTTTATGACAGCTTACGGCATTTTCCCCTGAAACATGAGAACAGGGGTCAATAAGTACTAAATATTAACATGGAAGCTGGGCAATAATGTCTGACCTTACCACTAGTCTAAAATTGCATATTTAATAAACATCATGAGACAGGGGAATCTCTTCCAGTAGCATCATAAATCTTTAAAGTGTGGCTTTCCCCTGCTCCATTTCCTGCAATGAGCTCTCACCATGGCCTCTGCAGATATTTGTCTTAAAGCCTGAACTTCGTGCCACTTCTCTTTAGTTTTGTCCTGGTTTGGCCAGGATAGAATTAACTCTCCCCTGCTGCGCAAGGATGAGACGCAAATTCGTGAAGCGTTCCATGTTTTTAGACATGGCATTTTTAGCCATGGCCCCCAGTGCCGCAGCCGCTGATCCCGCGAGCAACGGGCTCCAGCGGCCGAGCCACCGGTGGAGCCGCAGCCGGTCCCACTCCCGCACCCCCGGCACGCCGCGCTCCGCAGCGCACCACGGGTACCACCACGGCAAGGCCTGGCCCGAGTACTACGAGAAGGAGAAGGAAGAGATCCTGCGGCACAGGAGACTTCCTGAGAGAGAGAGAGGATTGGAGAACTGGGGGCGCCTGAAGTCTGGGGACTGTCCCCAAAGGTTCCTGATCCCGATTCTGATGAGCATACGCCGGTAGAAGATGAAGAGGCAAAATCCAAAAGCAGTTCTTCGGATTTCAGCTCAGAAGAGGAAAAAAAGAAAAAAAGGAAGAAGTAAAAGTGAAAGGCATCGAAAAGAAAGTGCAGGAAACACTCCGAGGACAGCGACAGCGAGTCGGATTCTGAGCAGAGCTCCAGTGATGAAGATAAAAAGAAAAGCAAAAAGAAGAAAAAGAAGACCAGGAAGAAGAAGTATAAGAAGAGCAGGAAGGAATCCAGTGATTCAAGTAGTGAAGATTCTGATGATGAAAGGCTTCAAGGGGAAGATCTCTGGATTGAGAGATCAAAAAATACAGAAGCTGATAGCTTGATTGGACCGGAAGCTCCCAAAACACATGCATCTCAGGATGACAGGCCCTTGAACTATGGACATGCTCTCCAGCCCGAGGAAGGTGTAGCCATGGCAGAGTATGTCAAAGCAGGAAAACGCATTCCCAGGAGAGGTGAAATTGGCTTGACCAGTGAAGAGATCGCATCGTTTGAGAGCTCTGGTTATGTCATGAGTGGCAGCAGGCACCGCTGGATGGAAGCTGTGCGGCTGCGCAAGGAGAACCAGATCTACAGCGCGGATGAAAAGCGAGCTCTGGCCTCCTTCAACCAGGAGGAGAGGAGGAAGAGAGAGAACAAGATCCTTGCAAGCTTTCGGGATATAAGGGCAGCAGCTGGGCTCGGGCGAGCTGCGGCCAGTGCAGGAACTGCAGTTCTGCTGCCGGGCTGAGCACCGGGCTGAGCATGGTGAGCAGTTACATTGGGCACCGCTCCTTTTTCTTTGTCCTTTGGCCATCATTGTAACTGCCTGCTCATTGTGGTGTTCTAGTAAACTGTTGTTATATCCCGAGCATGATGTCACATGGGATTGAATAGCCTGGCTACACCCCCCAGCAGCAGCTGAGGAGAGTTAATTCTATCCTGGCCAAACCCAGGACAAGTTTGTAGCACAGTTTTCAGTCCTCTTTAGGTCCTCCTTGCTACCTCTTCGTTTATTCTCCTCTTTTCCAGTTCTGTCTTTCCTTTTCCTCAGAAGGCATTTGCTCATCATCACTTGGGCTATATTTTTATTTCCTAGTACACACTCAATGAAGAAGCTGATAGAGAGCTTGCTCATTGCTGTGTGCTCTCCATGTCCAAATTGCTCACCACAGGATGCCTGTAGCTCAGTCCCCTATGCTACATATATGAGAGCAACCCAACAGTGTACTGCCTACACACACAAGGAGCCTTCTCATCTGCAACACCAATACTTTTCTAAAAGACACTTCAAAACTTGTCTGTAAGATGGTGGTCTCACAATGGCATTGCAAAAGATAAGTGAGGGGGAAATTTGTTGGACAGAGTAGCTACATCATCAAGAGAAAAACATCAATTTCTGGGCCTAAAAGCAATGTAGTCAGCAGGTTGAAGGAGGTGATTCTGCCTCTCTGCTCTGGTGAGACCCACTTGCAGTACTGCATTCAGCCCTGGATTCCTCAGTGCAGGAAAGACATTGATCTGTTGGAGCAGGTCCAGAGAAGGCTACAAAAATGGTCAGAGGGTTGGAGCACGTCTCCTATGAGGAAAAGCTGAGACAGTTGGCATTGCTCAGCATCAAGAAGAGAAGGTTCTGAGGAGTGCTTATTGTGGCCTTTCAATACTTCAAGGGGGTTTATAAGAAAGATGGGCCTGGCTTTTTAGTAGGACCTGTGGTGACAGGACAATGAGTAAAAGTTTTAAACTGAAAGAGGGTAGATTCAGACTGGATAAAAGGAAGACATTTTTTACAAGGATGGTGAAACACTGGAACAGGTTGCGCAGAGAGGTGGTGGCTGCCTCATCCTTGGAAATGTTCTGTGTCAGGCTAGACGGGGCTCTGGGCAACTGGATCTAGTTGAAGGTGTCTCTGCTTACTGCAGGGGGGTAGACTGGATGAACTTTAAATATCCCTTCTAACCCAAAGTAGTCTATGATTCTATGATATGACAAATGTAATTGCATGAATAAGGTTTGTGATCTCCTCATGAGGTCATCTATGGCATTGCCTCTGTGGAATGCCTTGTTGAAACTATATTTTAGTGACTTCTGTACTAAACTTTGGACTTCATGAATAAAAACTGGTACTTTCCACCAAAGCCTAGTTATATCTTGTTGTGAATTTGTTAATGCTTGCCTGGAAAATGCATGAATTCTCATTTCTTTCCCCTAATGTCTGACTTTGCTAGCATGGTGAACAATGGGGAGGTAAGGAGAACCAACTAACTGTGTCTTATCCCAAGAGAATCTCTTTACTTTCTCTTAGCTTGGATGATGAAAGCTTTTGCCAAAGATTTGCTGAAATCTTGTCAGAAAATATCTGCTTAGCAATAGGATGACAGTGGAACATCTAAAGTAAATGTTCAGTGGTAAATGGAAGGCTTCAGGTGAGGATTAGGGTGTATGATTCATATCAATAAATTCAGTCCAGTGCATAATGTGGGCTCAGGGCTCAGCCATAGTTTCCCTTCAGATTTTGAAGTCACCTTTATAGCACCACATGGAAGCCCAGTTATAGTCTTTCTTGGCCAGTCTCTTTACTGCTTCTCTCAAAAATAACAGCTTCTGTAGTTGGGACCATGCCACTTTCTGTGTCACCTCCTTTTCTGAGGCACTCTAAATGGCTCCAGGTGGAAACACAATGCAGAAACAGAGGGCAAGGGAGAAGATGAGGTCCTGTGTGCTCGTTCCTGAGGCACAAGCCTGCACTTGCATTTGTGTCAGCATTTGTGCTGACACTGGCACGATGCCATGGTTTCAGTCGCAGTGACCCCTGAGCAGGGCTGCACATGGGCCAACACATCAGCTGGGCATGCACAGAGCAAAAGCCACGTGGAAGGGCAACGAGAGAATCACCAAAATAAACATAACCAGAGAAGGATTATTGCAACACAAAATCTTGGTGGCTGATTTTAGCAGGGGAAGGCCACAAACAGTAATCTAGTCACATCCCAAGAAGGAAGCATGTCACGTGCATGTAGATATTTGTGCACAGAGGCAAGCAGCTCAGAGGGCGTAATGCATGCATGTAAATAACTCCTTAAGATCTAGGCTAGCATAAGTCCACCTGGCCATCTATCTCAAAAATGCTCAGAAAGTAGTTCTAAAGATACCACGTGTTTGCTATGTAAAACTTACATTGTGTTCTTATAAATGGTCTCAGCATTAGTGAGATGAGCACCAGTCCACTGAAAGAAAAGAAAGAAAATCCTTTCTTTGCTACTAAGTCTCAAAAGAGTAGAGACACATTCACACATCCTATTATTCAAAATAGAACGGTACATAAACTGTGGAATTTGAGTAAGGGAAATGAGATCAGTAGCGGTTGTCAGGTATGAGTCATCCCTTCACAGTGTTTTGGACCATGGGAGTGAGCAGCATGTTCCAAGCAATATGCTTACTGGAGTAAAAAAGTCAGTCACCACAACCTATTTACATCAAACAATATTATTGTGGCTGCAGCCTCCAGGGAACAACAGAGCTGAATCTATAATGGACCTTTTTGAAATAGAAGTAAATAGAAAGACTGGGAGGAAAACTAATTTAGTGAATGCGGTTTATTTAATTTTTTGTAGAATAAATCTTGCTCCAGTATGTATTCAGAGTAACTGAAAGCAAAATCTAGTTCGTCCCTGTTTAAAATATGCAGGGAATAATATTTAATTTAAACAAAAAATACTATTATTAGATTGCAGTATCTAACTTCTAGATGGCTGGCTTTTTTAGTGAGATACAGAATGCAGAGCTAAGCACTCAAGCTTCCTTTATGGTATGCCAGGAAAGAAGTAGAAGGATGCAGAAAGAAGAAGAAACTGCATACTCATTTGTGGGGTTTGTCAGCTGCAATCCATTGTGAACCTGCAGCTTCATTGTTCCTACGCATCACAGGGGGCAGACTTTGTAAAGTTTAGTCTAGATTTATTCTATTTCAAACAGTCTTTTGCCTTTTCTACCTTAACAATTTGGTTGAGGAGTGTGATTTTGAGACAAATTGCTCTGTTGCCTCCACTTACTGCATCTGGTGTGGCAGGCTTGGAGTCTGTAAGATAGACTCCTTTCAGGTTAAATTAAACCACAAGATATGCTCCAGGAGCATGTCTGATGTGCTTGCACTAGAAGTGCGCATTCAGTCCATCCGACCAGACAAGAGCTCATCTTAAGTAACCCTCCTAAAAGGCATCTAATGTAGATGTCAGGTTTTCAGCATGAACTGTTTCACTCTGCCTATCTGCTCCCATTATGCTGCGTTACTCGAGATGTAGACAGAGCCCTTTTCTCAGGTCACTGTAGACTGCTTGGACTGAAATTGTTATCTGCTTTACATTTACCATTGGCCTACAGCTAGCTTTCACCTTCACCAGCACTGAACTGCCTTTTCAGAAGTCATCAAATGGCCACACAAACATACAAAAAAAAAAAATCTCTCCATAAAGTGCAAATCAAACATTAGCAGACAGCTGACAGGTGATGAATAACAAGTCTTCTAGCTATGGAAAATATAGTGAGAACTAGCACTTTATTGATTGGTAAGAAAAACATCTTTAAAAGTATATGTGCCTGCTTCACTTCCCCTTAGCTGTATGACCACTGACACTTTGAACTCTCCCAGCAATCTATTAACACAGGAGTTCATGGGGAAGCAGATTTCTGGCAAATCCCAACCACCTTGCACCAGTGCAGTTAGGCCTTCATTAGATACCTGTGTACGATCAGCAAGATCAATGCACTACGAAACCAGATGCCTCTGTCTTCTGGTTTTGGCTGGGATAGAGTAAATTTTCTTCCTAGTAGCAGGGACAGGGCTGTGTTTGGGGTTTGT